>JBCNJP010000010.1:106835703-106900066 GCA_039602395.1 Deinandra increscens subsp. villosa | reverse complement strand
CTTGAACCACTTAGATTCTTTTTTGTTCACACAGTTCTTCCTCCGATCAAATTCACACAGATTCACTAAGAATTTTGATGGGCTCCACACGGGATGTTCATCACGAAAGTATTGTTTAGGTCCTAAGGTGCCTTTGAATTATTAAATCAGGTTGTAATCTAAAATCGGGAGACTGGTTTCTCTTGAATCTGACCGACTATTCTTGTATTCTCTGTTTTCATCGAATCAGAAATTCCGGTTCTTATCCTTTGGTTCCATTGCCGGGAATTTCAAAGCAAAGAGCCAAAGACGGTGCAGACCTATAATACACAAAAGGATAGGTCCGAACACAACCTTAAGAGCCCGACTGCAGAATCAGGTGCCTGCAGAGTACCAAGAGTCTGCATCATTTCAGCCTAAAGTGCCATACCCCCTGGGCTTATGACACCGGTCAACACATCCTCACCCGAAATACTTATTCCTGACTTGAGGATGAGTTGTTTCTCCGAGTAGGAAGTATTGATGCGAACCCAAATCCAAGTCCAAATCCATAACAGGTTCAGATCCTTCCTGTGACCCATTACCCAGTCAACCAATACTCCCTAGCACTCCGTTGCATACTAAAACTATTGCAAGGAAGGAGACATGTTTCAAAGCAATTGTATGGGCAACTAATGTGGGGCTTATAAGCCTAATGAGCTCGGAGTGGTGGCCTGGAGTGAGTCAGGCATGATTAACGTGGTCGTGGCCAACGAGGATGTTGGCCCTTAAGGAGGGTTGATTATTACGGACTGAAACTATTGCAAGGTATGAGATCAGTCCCAGTTAAACAGATAAGTGTGATTGTGAATTGTGTAATTGTATTGATAATAATAACATGAGTACATGAGATATATATACTTGACTAAGTTACATTGAGATCCCTTAAGATCAACATTTAGCCTAATATATCTAGTAGTCCCATATTGGTTGTATTGGCAAAATGATGTGGGGAATGGGCTCTTTCACCCATTAGACTAGTCTTTTGGGTTGAGTTTTTCTGTTTGGTCCGAAACACCCACATAACCAGAGTGAGAGTGCCCAAATCGAAATTAACTTTGACTTCCAAGACTAATCTAGGTAAGGACATGATCAATCCCATTTTACACTCTTCAACCTGAAACATGGTTTGCCCCGCTCTACTTTAATATTGTTTAATTTGCTCTACTTTCAACTTTATTTTCTTATCTGACCCATTTGAGACAAAACACAATCACAATCGAAACCTGTAGTCTTCATAATCGACTATTTTCAGCCTTGATATATTTCAAAAACTGTATGTAGTAAACTATAAGGTGGTTTACAGAGCAAATACTATCAAAAACAAAATTCCGTTAATTTGTTATTATTTTCATTTACAGTTGGATGCACACAGCAACAGGGAAAAAGAATTACTAAATGAAATAACTTATATACAATGGAGGTGTGCACATGTTCATAGCAACCTATTCATTTTTATCAAAATTTATGTCATACACTCATACAATATTCTCTCTTCCTATGCATGTAGGCTTGCACGTGCACAAGAGGAGCTCCAGAAATGTCGAGCCGAAAATGTCCAGGTTATTTTGCAACCCTGCTATGCATATTTTGAATTCGGTTTGAACGGGTTGGGTTGGGTTGGGTTGACCCAAAGCAAGTATTTTACAACCCCGTCAGTCTGTCAAAAATGTTTTTAATTTGATAGAGATAAAACATAACCCTAATCGACTCATTCTTAAGTAAACATGTCAAAATTTTCACCTCAGTGCGATTATATATTTTTCAAAATATCAAGTTGTAACATGTCATCTGCAGGTATGAATTTTATTATTATACCTTCAGGTAACCCCCATGTCGGAAACAGAGACCTTTTTTTCGCCAACAGAGACCTTTTTTTCGCCAAGATCATCTCCTGATTAAAAAGGTCAAGCTATTTAAGTGTTTATACATCTTTAGTATTCTGCTGTTGGGGGGTTGAGGCATAATTATAGGGGTTGAGCATGAGCCAATGTCCCTCAAACCATCCCCCCACCCACACCCACCCTTATATTTAGTTATTTGTGCACAAATTCTTATGACCATCATTCTATATTTGTACATGAAGCCCCCTTAATTTATTTGACATAAAACTGAATCTGCATGAACGGTGTTTGTACTGCGCTTTAACAATTTTGTAAATGAGTCTGTGAAGCCCGAGCTCGTCTATGATCGAGCTCAACTCATTTAGACCTAAGAATGCTCGAGTTCGGCTCATAAGGAATCAATGAAAGCTCGGGCTTGGCTCGGGTTCAACTTGTTTATTAGTCAATTATTTTATTTATATATTTTTATAATTAAATTTGTATACTTTTACAATTATACTTTTTAGAGTAAATTACACAGAGGGTCCTTTATGTTTTACCTAAATTTCGGATTAGGTCCTTTAAGTTTTGTTGTTACACCTGACATCCTTTATGTTTTAAAAATGTTTCATGGAAAGTCCTTTATCACTAACGGGTTTAAAAACCATTGTTAAGTTAGGGGCACTTTAGTCCTTTTACAAAATCTTTTAATGTTAAAATTAAAATAAAAAATCACATATTTTCTTCAAACGTAAATAATTCCCATATTTTAATTAAAATATTGAAATAAAAATCCCGTCTATTCTTCAAAAGAATCAGTTTTCTCTCGCCATTGTCGGAGAAAACCAATCGAGAAAGCCCCAGCCAAAAACGATGGCGCACTCGGCAAAACCCACCGTTCAAACCTCACCACCATCCGGTCTAAGCTCTTCAGCCATTAGTAAGACTTTCCGCTACCTTCTCCGACCATCCTCAGCGTGCTTCCGGTCCGATTCAACAGAGCACGCAATGTAAACCGGTCTAGACTCTCTCCCGGTTGAACCAGCGAGTGTTCGGTTGAATGAGATCTGACCTTGCGGAACAATTTGGGGAGCATAGGCGGCCGGCTCGGTTTAACTCTTTGGTTCGGGTTCAATGTTTATGTTTTTGTTTCCGGATCTGGTACGTCTCTACCGTGGAGGAATCGAGGCCGCGTGATGCCGCCATTGCTGGCGTGGCGGCAGATGTAAGTTGAGAAAAACGCCATTAGAAACAGAGCTTCTAGGAGGATGATGATTATGGTGATAATGGAAGGGTTGAAGTTAGTGTTATAGAGGGATCCTCGAGGAGGATGAGGAGGAGGAGGAGGAGGTGAACGTTGAGCTCCGACGACGTAGGGTGTGAATTACACAAAAAATAGGAACAAAAACGGGGGACTGGATCATCAGGACGTCTCGATTATATATCTGATTTATATATAATATTAAGAGGCGAACTCAAGGAAGTAGAGACGACATGATTTGTCGCCGGAAATTTGTTTTGCCGATGACGACCTGATTGTTTTCTCGTGTGCGTAACAAAAAAGAAAAGAAGGAGACTTGATTCTTTCATGTGGAAGGTGCTTTAAGATTTTAAGATTCTTTTAAGAATGAGATTTTTATTTTAACGATTTAATTAAAAGACTAAAATACCCTTAACTTAACGATAGTTTTTAACCCCGTTAGTGATAAAGGATCTTTCATGAAACATTTTTAAAACATAAAGGATGTCGGGTGTAACAACTTTACTTAAAGGACCTAATCCGAAATCTATATAAAACATAAAGGACCTTCTGTGTAATTTACTCTACTTTTTATATATATAATATAATAATATATATTATTAAAATATTTATCATAGTTTTTTGTATATAATAATTATTTAGCTAAATATATCTTTTAGTAGACTAGATAAAAAATTTATAAATAAAAGGCCCTTTTGGGCTCGCGAGTAAACTCGAACCCGATATGCAAAGCTCGGGCTCAAGCTTGTTTATTAAACGAGCAAATTTCAAGGTTCAAGCTCGTTTAGGCTCGGCTCGCTTTGTTTCAAAACTTCTTGCTTTTTATTGATTTGACTTATTGACATCCTTAGTCAAATTTGTAACGCATCTAGGAATTAGAGGTGGTAAGGAAGGGCAACGGGCTGAGGTTGAAACGTTGTTTGTTTTAAGTATTTTGTTAGATATATTTTGATGATTACAAAACAATATTTTTACAATCATAATTTGAATATTTAAATAAGACAATCAATCTCAGATAAAATACAAACTAAATTAACGTGTTAGGGTGAGCAGTGTGGGTGCGGTCAGGTCCATCCGCTTCATGGCTTCTTCGGCTACTCTCGGCTTGCATACCATGTGTTTCGGTTTCTTCCCATCGGTTTCAAAATTAAAGCCTAACGGCTTCATGAAGCCTAAACAAACAGAAGGCTTTGTGAGTGTTGATAAAAAAAATTATTTTTCTTAAACCACAAACCTAAGGCTTCAAAAACTAACCATACTCCCCTCAAAGCTTCAAAATCATTTTCCTCTCTCTCCCACACATGGCTCAATATTATTGGGTGGAAATTTTGAACCCTAAGACTTCAAGACTAATCATACTGCTTATCCTTAGAAACTATGATTAAGTATAGAAAGTGCATCAAGCCATCAACTGGTCTAACAAAAGTTGTTGAATTGTTGGTATGAGAACATATATACATGGATACAATTAACCATTTATAGACTTTTAAGTGTTTATAGTATGGTTCTTGCGTGTGAATGGCGACATCTTTGGAGAAAGATGAAGTGGGGAGTACTTGTTATGGTTCTTACGTGTCAATGGCAGCATCTTCAATGATGAGGTTGAGAGTACTTGTTATGTTTCTTGCGTGTCAAAGGCAGCATCTTCAAAGATAAAGTGGGGAGTACTTGTCATTCGTGATCAATGTGGTCGTGACCAACGAAGACTCGGAGTGGTGGCATGGAGGGAGCAAGCAGTGACCAGTGAGGTTGTTGGCTTTTAAGGAGAGTCTATTGGATCGAAAAGACTGCAAGGTATGAGACTTGGCCCATCACACTAGTTTTTCGGATTGAAAGGAGTACTCTGTGTATGGTTCTCTTCCACCACTTCATCTAGAGAGTATAAATGTCAAATCTAACCTTGCTAGGCCTTCTGCGGGCCGGGTTAAGCCCACAGTCCTTATGCCCTTGCAGGTCAAGCCCAAGCATACGCAATTCGTGGGGACCAGTTTAGATGGCTATGCCACGTGTTTGTGATACATGCACATAAATACATACATATTGGGGTACTTTTCTTCTTTATGCTCTCATTCACTCTAGACCTATCACACACACTCATCTTCTACGATCAAGTTACCGATTCTAACACCGTAGGGTTGCTACAGGGACAATCTCCTCCCTGTGACGCCTTAACGCGTTGTTACCTGTGTAAGTCCGATCACGCCGTTCCAGTCCAGTTGCTTTTCCATTGATCACTCCTATTGCTTTCAGATCCAGATGTGGTGGTTCGAATAACATATTAGAGATCTGAATGGATTAGATTAACCCGATCGACTTTGATTTCTATGTTGGCACCATCCGGTTTCTAAAACTTAGATAGATATGCTTTTTCTCCTTTATTTTTCGAAAACCTTGTATGATTTGAATCCTCCATCATCCCAACCCCCTGCTTCGAATGTGGATCTAGTTATTGGATCCAACCCACAATTGACTACAGTTGTTTTTACTGTTCTCTTAAAAACCTTTAAACATCAAAGGACCCGGTGACATCTCGAGTGTGAGTGTCATCCGCGACAGTACAATAATGTTTCGGTTATTATACACTTGGAGACAGACGGGTGATCACGAGAAGACCCAAAATCTATTTTAAGGGCCCTGTGTTTTAACACAATCCTCAACCACCGCTAATGAGATTAGTTTGCTCAAGTGTTGCAGCGTGGTTGTAGTGTACAAGAACCAAAGATGCGATGATCTTGAATGCTAAAAAATGGAGTTAAAGACCCATTCATTAGAGTAAAATTTCGTTTGTGTAACTTTAATTTCCTTTATTTCATATACATTTTTTGACAAAATATCTTGAAATATATTCATATATTAGAAATTGTTTACAAGAAAAGTGAAGGCAAACGGGCAACAAGCCGCATCGCTAAACTTTTTTGTATAGTGAAACCAATCCATTTAAAAATTACATTCATCGATCTTGGCGTCATAACATTACTATGCATGACACGTTGGACTATGCCAAGTAGCTCGACGGTCTCAGGAGCAAGAAAGCCAAATGTATGAAATACAAATGGTATAAACACGTGTTGGTTGTCAATACACGCTTTCTCGTGTTTGGCCACTTTACCTGAAGCAACTTTCAAAGTAGTCTGACCCGCCATGAAATTACTGCACCCTAAGAGGGGAAACCCCTGTTAGATGCATGTTTACATGCATGTTTCCCCCCATCCATCAAAATACCAAAATGTCAGCCAGCCTGAGTGTTGATCTTCCTTCCAAGAGGTCGGTCAGGAAATTCACGAGTGCCTCCTTTTTAGCAGAAATCCCGGCACGCTTGAAAATGTCAAAGAGAACATCCCGAACCAAATCGTTTCGGTACTTGAACCCTGGAGCTCTCTACAATGGACCGCATCTCTCCCGAAGAGTCTAAACACGCCTTGTGAGAAACATGGCATATCCATCAATAGGAAATATGGGGATCATGAGGCGGTATTTGAAGATAGTACGATACTCCACCGGCGACATATGCTGACCCAACCCATCTATAGGGATAGTAAGGAGAAAATCCTGAGCATGTTGGGCTTGGAGACACTTAAAATGGCTTTTTGTCTTGTTGTCATGGCAAAGTGTACTTCCATATCCTGGGAAAATTTAATAAAAAGGACACTCGCCAATGCATGTTGGGCTTTAAGGGGGCGGTGTTCGTGTTAGTGAAATCGCTAAGCCAAAGCACAAACATAATCAAAATCCATACCGCATGTACCATTTTTCGTAAGATATGGTTTTGCAACACCTGAACACCCAAGATTTATTTGTTATTTATTTTGTGTTCGGTATAAGTGCTATATTGTTTCCCATAAAAAAAAAATGAACGTATCATTATTAATATTTTAATGAAAAATTATCCAAATTTCTATCACCCTAATAATGCAAACTACACTTTCTGATAAAATATAACAATATAATTAGTGGAATATTAAATAACGTGTTATTATTTTAATTATTTTCAAGCTTGGTACATTTGAAGATATGTCTTGCTATGTGAATTATTTATATTGTTAAACTTGAGCTTCGACTTAATGAAAACCAGGTTGTACAAGAATGCAAGGAAATAATATACGAGAAAACTACTCTCATCGATGGAAAACCCCCGAGAGCAAGTTTTGTCTTCTCCAAATTGAAGTCACTCAACACATCAAAAATCACCAATATTTTTCGGAAGCTACATTAACTAAGTTAAATTTTCCTCCTTGTATTCATGCTTAAGTTTCTTAATTAGCCTTTACTATATTGTGAAACGATATAGAATCCATGTTTACCAGAATTTTGCTTATATTTTGGATATTAATGATTTGAACCTTTATTTCATGATGAATCGTGTTCAACTTTTGTTAGGCGTCATAAGTTTTTGTTTTCTTTTTGAATAACGACTCATTTTGGTCTACTTGAGTTATACCGCGGGTAATTGGGTTTTATCTGCTTAAACAACGAGTCAAAAATCAAATTTTCTCACGAATCTGTCTAAAAACCGGACAATAATATGTTATTCTTCACTTAAACTTGTTTGGTTGATTTGGATAAAATAGACAAGGGCCGTTGTTCAGCAAGTTAAAAGAAGCCCACTAAAATATGAACTTATATATACAAACAAAATTCATTAGTAATGTGATAATTGTTATACCAATAAATAAACAAAATTACAATTGCAAGTTATCTTAGGCTTAATAAATTGTGAGACTCTAGATCATAATTCATATAATAGTAATAAGCAGGAAGTTTTAATTTCATAAAATATCTAATTTTTTTTTTTTTTTTTTTTTTTTTGAACGGCAAATTTGGATCACTGACGGGGGCATTACCCACCCACCCGATCATCTCCAATCCCCATCAGGAGGAAACTCACCATAGGTGAGAAAACCCCCTGGCCCAGCCTGTAACCCCCATTTATTTATTTTTTTGTTACAAGTGGGACTTGAACCCAAGACCTCCCCATTACAATGTCTTGGGTACCTCCCCCTAGCCACTTGGGCTAGAGATCATTGGTATAGAGAATAAGATACGGTAAATCAAACAATTAAATGAGATAATGACAATGGTTTTTTAATTTGCTAACATACTAGACTTGTGAGTCAACTGATCGAGGGCTCGAGTTAACAATTGGCCCCAATTGTAAAAATTGACATTGTATGTAACTCATTAAATGAAGGTCGACATGTCATTGCAATATATGTTTATTTGAATCGTAACTCACTAAATATGATCCGTGTTTAAACATAAGGGTCGCATTGTATCATATAATCCGTATTCAAAGATAAGTCGTATTGTATCATATGACTTGCGTTTAAAGATGTGATGTATTGTACCACATGGTCTGTGTCTGTGTCTGTAAAAAAAAATTAACTTTTTTATTTTTTAAAATGATTTAAAATGATGTATTATTACTTGATAAATTATTTGACACAATGATTACGTCCTTTAATTAATCTAATTACTTTGGTATCTTTTAAATTATATGGTCTAATGTAATTAAATTATTTAAAGAAGGACCAAATTCATATTTCTAAAAAAACATAAAACACTTTTTTCAATACATTCTAAAAATTAGAATTTATACACCGGTAGTTAAATCTTTGAGTAAACTTCGTTTTTGGTCCTTGACATTTGCTCCTTTTTTTCCCTTTTAGTCCAAAGTTTTTTAAAATCTAATTTTGATGCCTCACATTTCATTTTTGTATCAATTTTGGTTCAAAATCTAAAATTTGTTTAAAGGAACTGTTAGTTAACCTAACCTAAGGGGTATTTTAATCATTTACCTTAACTGTTAGTCATACCCCTCAAGTGGGATTAACTAACGTTTTTTTTAAACAAATTTTAGATTTGGACCAAAATTGATATAAAAATGAAGTGTGATACACCAAAATCAGATTTTTGAAAACCTTGGACTAAAAAGAATAAAAGGAGCAAATGCCAAGAACTAAAAAAACGAAGTTTACTCTAAATCTTTTATCTTTTGACTCATAGTCTCATACTGCAAACTTCGGAAAAGATATTAGAAAGCAACCGGTAACATTTCCCGCCATAAACTTTTGATGATTCTAATCGATGAAAACCAGTACGGATTCGCCGGAGTTTCAGTTACAGCAGCTCGGAAAAATGGCGCCGGAGAAGAGAGAGATGGTAGGCGATTCCACTCAATACGATCAACAACACGTCTCTCCAAACGAACGAACGAAGGTTATTATTTGAATTCTTCCGCTCAAATTTCATTTTTAGAACAATTCGAGATTTCTGGTTCGATTCGTATTTGAATTCTTCCGCTCAATAATCTCATGCAATGATGCATGAAATATTATCATATAGATCTGATAGATTTCAGTTTATTGTGGTTTGATCTGTTTGCATGTAGTCTTATGTTCTTGGAAACCTATTAGTTTTTTCAAACTGTAAATCATCTATTTATGGCGGTTTGATAGAAGGATTCTTCTCTTGATTATGAATTTATGACTGAATTCATTTATGCATACAAGAGGTTAAGGAATTGTAACTTAATACTATGCTTCCATGATAAGCACAAAGGTTGTTTTAGGATTTGATCTTTGAAATTTAGTACTCATATTTGGTAAATTGATACTATCATTGCTAGCTTCCATGATAATCACACTGCTTCTTTTAGGTCTTGATCTTTGAAATTTGGTACTCATATTTGGTAAATTGATACTATCATTGCTAGCTTCCGTGATAATCACAATGGTTCTTTTAGGTTTTGATCTTTGAAATTTAGTACTCTTATTTGGTAAATTGATACTATCATTGCTAGCTTCCATGATAATCACACCGGTTCTTTTGGGATTTGATCTTTGAAATTTAGTACTCATATTTGGTGGATTGGTTCTAGTCTCTTGTTTTGAACTCAATATTTTGGAAATTAGGGCACAGTTCAAAGCTGTAGCTCCATGATGGAGCAAGGAGATTAGGAGAAAAAGTTAATTTTGGGCATATGCAAATGTTGTAATTGTAGACTAATTTCATTGCTGACAATTTGTTGTAAACTAGAATGATTAGTTCCTGTCTTTTTATCAGTCTCAAGAATATGCAATTTGTAATTTTCGTGAATCACCAGCACAAATCAATCTACCGGATGGACCAAGTCCATTAGGTTTGCGGCTCCGAATGAGTGCGTCCTTGTTGGATTTGATTCAAATGAGGCTTTCAGAAGGAAGTGCTTCTTCTAAAACTGGATCTGACTCAAAAAAAAGAAACAAAAACATGACTACTTCTGCGGCTACTCAGAAGCTAAGGGCTTCAGTTTTTCCAGCATCACTTCTTAAGATAGGTACATGGGAGGTATGTTCACATTTTATCTTTTAACCTAATATCTCATTTTATCTTTTGATTGACTGACATTATATTGGTTTGTAGTATAAATCAACATGTGAAAGGGACTTGGTAGCTAGGTGTTATTTTGTAACGCGTAAGCTCATGTGGGAAGTTCTTGATGATGGTCTGAGGAACAAGATTGAAATTCAGTGGTCTGACATTATGGCTTTGAAGGCCACTTGCCCAAACGATGGGCCAGGCAGTCTGACCAGTGGCGAAGCTTGAAAATATGAAGTGGGGGGTCGGGATCTAATTTTTTTTCCCTAACGCCAATTTTTGGGTAAATGGGGGGTCGAAACCGGAGTATATCGAAATTTTCTACACGAAAATTATATACCCCTACATCGCAAAAAAAAATTCGGGGGGTCGGACGCCCCCTCCCGCCCCTTAAAAGCTACGCCCCTAGCAGTCTGTGTGTGGTGGTAATATCCAAACCTCCATTCTTTTTAGCACTTAATCTTCTCAAAACACAAATATATTAATGAGCTCTATGGTACGCCCTTCTATGAATGATAACAACTTGAATAATACAAACCATAACTCATGGTTACTTTTAGATTACTGAATAATCTATTCACAGATAGTCAAAATCATTCATATGAATCATTAGCATCGTCTCGATTTTGAACCGATTAACTAAAATAAATTTAGTGGAAGATGGATATGATTTTGAAGATATAAACCGGAGGTGGTGATGGTGGTGACGGGGATGGAGATGAATGGTGGCCGGAGCTTTTCCCTAGCCAAATAATGACTTGCCTAACCTCGGAGGTGGTGATGGTGGTTAGGGCATAAGAAGAAGACGATGGGAGGAGCAACGACAAAAGGATGGTTTTCACCGTTATTCTTTCTTTGTCCCTCATCTTTAAATGAATTACAAACTAGTTCATTTTTATTAACTTGGTTAAAAAGCCACATAGATGTCACGTCATTAGTCCAATCAGCAAACAACTAACGATGTTAGAGTTCAGTTAAAAGCGGTGCAATAAATTTCCAATACACTTAAATTTTTTATTGAAAATAAATATAATTAGTATTAATATTGACCAAAATAACATAAGTTATATTATTAAAATTTAATAAACCTTTTATTTTAAAAATATTTTATTTTTAAGTATGTTTCTATAAATAGATTATTTATTTTTAATAAATACACTTTTTAGTCGCTCTTCCACCTGACAAATAAACCATCTATCCATATCACTCACTGGGGGTGCGCCACTCCAACACGACTGTACGGACAATCCAGATCTCTAGTAATTCTCGTTAATTTGAATCTTTCATAATTCGTTATTATGGTTCGGATCTCGATTACACTTTATTATTAACCGAAAGTTGGATCAATTTCGCAAGCAGATTCATTCTTAATGTGCTATTTTGTTTGAATCAAATCACTGATTCATCGCGATTGGGGTTTCTGTGAGGATTTTCATATTCTTAGATTTGAATTCTGTATTTCGTTTCGAATTTTCGATATTATCGTTGTTTGCAGTGATTGTTATTAATTTGATGTGAACAATTCGTCGGATTGTTAATGTTACATTAGATTTGATTTGAAGTTGGCCTGGCGATTATTCGAAATTTCAATTTGGCCTAGCATTTTAGGAGATGATTGCTTGGAAATTGGAAATCGGTATTGCTGTGCTGTTTTAGTAATTATTGTTTTCATGTTCGGTTTAGTTTAGTTTAGTTTAGTTTAGTTTAGTTTAGTTTAGTTTAGTTTAGTTTAGTTTAGTTTAGTTTATTTTGAGACCTTGGTTTTGTGATTTCATATGATGTATCTGAATGCTGAATTGTATTTTGTTTAAAACTGTTGAGTGATTTGGACTTGTGTTTCTTCATCAGCCACATATGGAGTGTGATTTTTTACTTTATAAGTGCAATTTCTGTAATACTATGATTAGTAATTTTAGGGTTTTGGGTTTAAAATACAGGTTGATTGGTAGATATGGGGGTTTACCTTAGCACGCCTAAAACTGATAAGACGTCTGAAGATGGTGAGAATGAGAAACTAAGATACGGAGTGTCATCGATGCAAGGGTGGCGCACATCAATGGAAGATGCTGTAAGTGCCTCTTGTTGGCTTTACAGTATTTTGAAAATGTGTGCTTTTATATGTTACAAAATGGATACATTAGAAGAACTAAAGCATTTAAGTTCCATAGCTGTTGTGGACTATAATCACTTTGGTGGCGTAACTAGTTTCGGAGCAAAGGCTTTTGTGATGAAAAAAGATTGATCGTTATCGATTTGATTCTTTCTTTTAGTGTCTATGCTTAGTGGGTCTTTGGATGTGCATTTTTAAGTGGTTATTATGATTTGAAAGATAAAATAAAGCAGATAATCGGGTGCTTACAGCTAGGTTACATATGTAATGTCACAGTTGTCGGTTTCTTGCAACAACTCTTTGTTTGCTTCACTAAATTTGATTATTTGTGCCAATCACAAAACCTTAAACGCACATCCAAAACTCCTTGGTAAATATGATCTTAGTTTTATCCATCAAGAAAGTAACATTGAACAATGTGATTTGTCCTTATTAGTTTAAGAAACCATACATCATTCTGGATTCATTAGGCTGTGCTGTTGTGGTGCTAACATCATTGTTATGATATTTACTTGGCATAACAAATTTCTCTCTATAAGATAAAATTTTGATGAATATTGAACTATTGTAAGGATTATTCTACGCTTTAAATGGAATCTGTTTGTGTATATGTCAAAATGGGCTTTTATTTGATACCTTTGCTTTTTTCCCCACTGGATTTTATTGTGGGCATATTACTTACCAAACGCTATATCTATGTATACGAGATGTTTGGTAGCATGCTGCTTTACTTGACTTGGACGACTCCACGTCATTCTTTGGTGTTTACGATGGCCATGGAGGTAAGCAGATGAATACATGATATCTATATGCTTTTCTATCTTCATATAAGTGGGAATTTGGCTTCATTTGAAGTTGTTTGGTAATTCTTGTGAACAAAGTTAACTTCTATTACTCAAGTTTACTTTCTTGACAATGTGCTTGCTGCTCTGATCATGCTATGAGCACTCAGTTTCTTGTTTGTATAGTATTACTAATATATCTGTTAAACTGTTCGGATCTCAATATCTTAGTAGTTTGCACAGTAGGAAATTATCAGCACTCTTTTAGTCTTTATTATCAGTGAGCTCCTGTGCTATAACCTTTTAAGCATGAATTTTGAGTTCTGGGTTCATCTTTGACTATTAAATGGTATTCAATTTTTAGGTTGCTATCGGATTTGTGGGTTTTGTATTGGTTCAATGCCAGTGTTCACTATAAAATCGTGCTGTCACGGTTCGTAAATCTTGCACCTGGCATGGTTACCAGACAGATGCCCTTGGCCAGTGAAAAAAATCGTTAGCAAATATATATAACCCCCATAGTTATCAAAGGCGCAAGGCGCACTTGAGGCGCATAGGGTCTGCCTAGGGCCTAGGCGATAGGCGCAAAAAAAGCGTGGGCCCGAGAAAAAAAAAGCGCTCTTAAATAAAAAGAATAAAAAGTATATATAGAGTACCAAAATGATAAAATTATCCATAACTTTTATGAAGAAAAAAAAAATTACTTATAATTGTTTCAATTTTTTTTAAAACCAATTATCAAAATACTATAGAATTAGTAAAATCAGAATTAATGATCTTAAATAGTTGCCTGCAGCTTTTCATAAAAAAAGTTTCCTGCAACTTTGCTATTGTGGTGTTAAAAACACAAAAGACAGCAGAAATGTAGAGTAGGTATTGACTTTTATTAGAAGTATCTCTCCATCTATCCTCTTTCATTTCTTTTTCTTCTCTTAACTTCGTCGGAGGAGGCAAAAACATCCGGAATGTCGCCGGATTCTGACCTGAAGGTAAGTTTTTAAACCACAGATTTTTAATTTTCTCAATCTTCTTCTTTCTCAACCACAACCACAGCCTGTCTAGACAAAACTAGCCGGATTCTAGCCTGAAGGTCGCCGGAAAGCTGCCGGAAACTCACCAAAAAGTCGCCTTAATAATCTTGGAACCAGAAGCGCTATTACAGCGCCTCGCCCAGAAATTGCGCCTAGGCGCCCCAGGCGAGCGCTTTTGATAACTATGATAACCCCATAACACTAGCATCCGTTTTTAATTAAATACGTATATGTCATGTCATTATGTTTTAGAAAACTTCTTTAAAATCCTTTGCTAATTGAAAAATGTTTATTGAGAACTTTCAAACTTCAACATAACAAACATAAAGAAAACCATTTAAATATCCCAAACACATGACGCAGTGAACTGTTACATGAGTCACCTATTGGCTATATGGGGTCTTTCTCAATCTTGGTTTTGGGATTGACCCGATTCATGTCTCTTACCAAGTGGTGTTTCATGTGACCAGGGCAGGTTATGAAACAAAGAGAACCTCCCTCTTATTAGGGCAGGATGTGATCAAGTTTTGGTCAATTCTGATTGGAAATAATAAGTTGTTTAATAAGAAAAACAATGTATGGTTGATCTATCAAGTGGGAGAGACAGTTACGATGGAGTGATCTTCATTGTAATAGATAAGAATTTTCTCCAATATATAATGCTGAAATGAAATTACATAAGGATGTCTATCAGCCATCAATAGTTAAAGGTGTGAGTTCAAACTTCAGATGTTTCAGACACACTGTCTGCCAGCGAAAGGATGTAAATATATAGAGAATGTTGGTTAGTAGTTTGTGGGATATGATTATCAAGTGTGAGATACACTTAAAGTTCAGTTATAAAATCTTTTTTTCTGATCGTGTATGTTCATCAATTGGTTGGTTTTTGTACTCTTATTGGACTAATTTTTTGTATAATCAAGACTTAGTTTCTAGTTCTACACTTATTAATAATGTGTTTTTAAAGAAACAAAACCAGTTAAAAACATATGTGATTTGGAAATGAAGGGTTTTGTCGATGGATATCTATAATGAGCTGTGCTGGCTGTACTTTCCTCACTTAGCTTTTTAGCTTGCAGGTCAGGCCGTCTCTAAGTTCTGTGCCAAGTTTCTACACCAACAAGTGCTTAAGCATGAAGCCTATTCTTCTGGTGATATTGGCACTGCTGCCCAGCAATCTTTTCTTAGGTTACTTTTAAATGCCATTTATTCAGTAAGCAGCTTAATATCTTGTTCACAATAGGGCAGCTGGGAAGTAGATTTCGTTTATGCTCCTACATTTTCTAAGGATTGTTTTGGTTGATTACGTTATATTATTGGTGGCTGAATGGGCAGGTTGGTTTACAGGTCAAAACAGGTTATTTCATTATGGGTTGGGCTAGGTTGAGTAGAAACACTTTTATTAAAAAAATTAATAATTGGTGTTCAAAATTTGATTGCAAAACCATCTTATTTTAATATAAGTGGTTTTATGCATTAGAAATACAATTTGGATTGAAATTGTTAATACTTTTTTATATGAATGTGTAAGTTCTGCAACTGTATCTTTTCTTGGGAGGATGAGATATTATTTTTTTAATCTCAGTAGGTGTCTTCTGTTTTGTGTGTTATTAAAACAAATTTGTATATACTTATTTAGGATGGATGAGATGATGTGTGGACAACGTGGCTGGAGAGAGTTAGCTATTTTGGGAAATAAAATGGATCAATTCAGTGGTATGATAGAAGGATTGATTTGGTCACCAAAGAGTGGCAGTGTAAAAGCTCTAGAGGATAATTGGTCTACTGAGGAGGTACTTTTTCTGTATTCACTAAATAACTAATATGTACTCTGTTATTGCAACAGTTACTTTAATAATTAGTTGATTAATGTTAGGGGTAGTTTCATAATTTACATTTATGTTCATAATCAGTTTTCTTGCATTACCTCTTACCATATTATCTAAATCTGATAACTTTTGACTCTAACCATGTCCAATGTATGCACCAAAATAACAAATTTGGTGTAAACTCTCACTCTTACTATTTGACACCAAATTAGGCAACACTATTCATTAATCATTAATTCATTACACTATATTTTTATAAATTGCATTTTAACCCTTTTGAATAATGTCTTTTTATTTATACCCTTACTGATTAAGTTTACCCTTACTGATTAAGTTGTATAATTGCTATATATTTACCTTAAAATTGAAAATTATTTTATTCAAGAAAAACTAAAGATGTAGAAAATAAGTCCAAAACTGAACATGATATTGGATATGTTTATGTACGCATGTGTAATTGTTTCTCATAAGTTTTATTATTAATTATTGCGTTATATAATTAAGTATAAATCTAAAGGTGCTCATATTATACATAATTAAGTTGGTTTTTCAAATAACTATGTCGTTGATTCCTTTAAATAAAGTCAAATTGTTTTATTAAATGACATATACTTAATTTTGTAAATATAACAATTTTATTGAAATAAATGTAAGTATAATTTAACTAGTGTGATAATATTAGGCTCCTACATTAGAGATAGAGTGAACCCAAATTTGGTGTGAAGAAGATCTTTTTACACCAAATTTGGTGTAAACTAAGATGTTCTTTGCACACTGAATTTGGTGTAAACTTTGATTATCGTTAACCCAAACACTAAAAAGCTGATTATTATGACAAAGTCGCAGTAATAATTTTAATTGTACATCCAAAGGCCAAACACCCCTCAAAGTCCATAAGCATACTGTTAAAACATGGAAGTTGTATTCTCAAACCGTTTGTCATATTGCTGATATAATGTTTGCATCTAGGGCTCTTAAAATTATTTTCTTTTGTTGATGTAGGGACCACATTCTAATTATGATGGACCAACGTGTGGTAGCACAGCTTGTGTTGCCATCATGCGTGGTAACCAACTTGTTGTTGCAAATGCCGGTGATTCTCGGTGTGTGATATCCCGAAATGGTCAGGTAATGTTTATGTGGTCAAGATCTGAAATGCTAGAATTCTCTTTGAAGTATGCTCATATTCGGGGTCATAAATGTATCAAAATTAAAAGGCGTTTGAAGTCTTTGCCGTTCAAACTAAAAAATAGTAGAGAAAACATGTTTTTCAGTTTGGTTGGTTGGTTGAAATAAAAATACAGAATGGGTAGGTTAATGGAATAAGCAAGATAATGGAATGGATCTTTACATTTCATTACAGTGTTTGATTGGCCTACAGAAATGGAATGAGCTTTGATATGAACTTAAAGGTTACACTGACATACTTAAGATAACTTCGTCTCCACTTTATACATTATTTTATAAAGCTTATTACATTTTCTGTGTACACATTATACAAATAAAAGCTCTTAAAAACCTCAAATAACATTTTAATAGAATGGGATAGTTCTCAAAAAAGCATTAGAGACTTCCGCTAAATTCACACATACGTCCGTCCTCCACTTTATTTTTGCCTGAACTCGCAGACTTCTAAAATGTAATGATAAAGTCATCTAAAAGTAGGGACTTAAGCATCCAAAAAGGCTAAATTTTGAAGAAGTTTATGTTGATAAGAATGTGGGAGGGACTTTATCACTAGGGCATGTATCATGCAAAAATAAAGTCAAGGGACCATTTGAGTGCGTAGGTTTTTTTAGGTAATTGCGCTAATAAAAATATCTGTTTTCTAGTTTCTTATTGGAAAATAGGAATTGTTATAATTAAAGTTTTGAAAATTTTAATAAGTCTTGTAGACAAAACTAGTTACATCATAACTTTTCTTTTCATGTTATGTTGGAACGAAATAAAACCTTGGCCATGAAACTAAAATCAACCAAGTTGAAGGAATCATATTCTTTCAAGAACGGCCCATTCCATTCTATTAGACAAAACAAACAGCTTTTTTTCATTGCATTGCTTTCCATTTTCACTCATGAATATTCATTTTTATACAGGCATATAATTTGTCGAAGGATCATAAGCCTGATCTTGAGGTTGAGAAAGAAAGAATATATAAAGCTGGTGGTTATATTCATTATGGTCGAGTTAATGGAAGTCTAAACTTGGCTAGAGCTATTGGTACTTCACATTTATTTATTCTATTATTAATAGCAAAAATGGATTCTGTTTTCTCCCACCGTCGCTGAATTCCATTTTTATCATTTTTTCAGGTGATATGGAGCTCAAAAGAGATAAAACACTCCCTCCTGAAAAACAAATTCTAACCGCCAATCCTGATATAAAAACGGTATGTAGCATCATAAGTTCCTTGTAGAGGTGGCAAAATGGCAGCTGAGGATTGGGAAATGGATCAATAAGGGTAATTTTTTTGGTATGGGTCAAAACCCGGTCAGCCTGACCCAAACAATTACTTCTGGTTTATAAATAGTGTCTAATATGATGACAAGTTAAATTATTTCTATACTAGTCAAATTCTTGGAATAAAATGATTTAGAAGTTTTTATGCTTAAAAACAATACAATTAGAATGAATTTGGACCTGTTTGATCCATTTACTCTTAAGCTAACTTTTAAATTTTACCCATTTGAGTATTTGACCTGTTATAAAATTTTGTTTGGTACATAATTGTTGTCTAACATGATTACTAAAGCTTTGGTATTTCAATAATAGTTTAATCTCTAAATCAAGTGCTTTAGGATGTTTTATTTCAACCCATTTGACTCGTTTCCTTCCGAGCATTTTTTTTCATTTTCATTCATTTGACATGTTAGAGATGAAGACATAACCCGTATCCACCCATTCATAAATAAGTTGGTTGAAATTGCCAATTGTCCATTTCTACTTGCTTGTACTTATTCGGATATTACAAACTACTTAAGTTCGATATTTATCATTGACATGCTTATAGTACATTTTTTTGTTGGTCAAGATAACATGACTTGCTTTTCCCTTTCTTCCTCAAATTAGGTTGAGCTTTGCGAGGATGATGATTTTTTTGTTCTTGCCTGTGATGGGATATGGTACATTTTAATTTAATATTATTATATTCATATTAAGGTAATTACACATAAAAAGGTAACCGAGTTTGGTTAAATTTCTGTTACACGCAACCAACTCTTTTTACTCTAAAAAACCCATATAGTTTTAGAATTTCAGTTTAATGTATCCAACTTAAAAAAATATTCAGATGAATGATGTGCCACTAATGTGTACTCACGTGACTTCCGGAATCGTATAACTTAGAAGTTAGAAGAATAACTTAAATATAGCATCCCAAAACATATTTTTAACATTTTGTTCAATAATCATTGTGATGTATTACTCCGGAATGACATTGTCAAAAGCATAATGGCCTGGAAAATACATGTAGTGCTTATAACTTTTCTTATTATACAGGGACTGCATGTCAAGCCAACAACTTGTAGACTTTGTTCATGAACAATTAAAAACTGTAAGTCCATTAACACTTCATTATGGGTTCTTTAATTTAATGCTGATTATTTGATTTTTTCTTTTACTATAATCACAATTAATAGTTTTTAATGTTTGGCTAAACAAGTCTTGCTTTTGATTATCTAACTATATCATTTAATTAATCTTGGATGATCAGTTGCTTATTAAATGGTAAAATAAAACAAACAAACAAACATATACCGAGTAAAATACCACTCAAAATGGTAAGGTACGGAAATGGCAAACCTTACCTCTATCCCATGAAATAAATAGACTGCTCCAAGAGAGACCTTGATTCATTAGAGACTAAAACTACATAATTATCCCTTCATTTAACGTAAGATGAGAAAATTTTACTCTCTTCTAATATGTCTTTTCTCACAAGAACTTATGGTCGGTTTTGATGAAAATTTTGTGCGAATCGTGCTAACTTTGGTTTTAAAAATGACAAACCGACCCGGTCAGGTTGGTTGGGTCGGCCTAACTGGTCAAAACTGTTCAGTTTGGGTGGTTTGAGCCGTTTTTAAAATGATAAAGAGGGTTCATGCTAAAGGTAAAAGGCCGGTTCGGTTTACACTTTACAGTCGGTTTCAAATCCATATTGTAAACCAATAATATATGTTGAGGTCAACCATGTGTTCAGATTTTATTCCTTAAGGCACCCAAGTATACTCCTATTTCATTTAATCCCAAACTCTATTGAAAACATGCCTGATTATAAAAATGCATTTAAAGATTTTGAAAAGACAAAAATAGTAAAATACCCTTATATCTATCTATCTACTAAACAAGGTATTTTGATTATTCAAATCACTTGATACTTTTCTAAAAAATAAAAATGTTCATACATATTTGATCTTGTTGATGGACTAAAGCAGCAACGAATGATGCAGGAAAGCAAGCTCTCAACAGTCTGCGAGAAGGTATTCGACAGGTGTTTGGCACCCACATCGGGCGGGGAAGGGTGCGACAATATGACTATGATTTTGGTTCAGTTCAAGAAACCAGAATCTGGTCCATCCACTTCGCAACCATCCAACTGTCAAGAAGTATCCGGATCAAACTAGAGGTGATTCCTTCATCTCAGGTCTCAACATGCTTTTTATCTGTAAATGTTGAAGGGTTTTCTTTGTAATCATGGCTGTTTCGATGACATATACAGTACAGATTACATGATGCTGCTTGTATAGCATTTATAGATAAATCTTGGCTACTATTTTATCTGGTGCTGGATTTGATCATTCCGGTATAATCTTGCTACTATGACTTGTATTTTAGGCATTGACAGTTGTACATTGGATTTGGTCATTTCAGTATCTGGGTGGTGTCAAATTTGGTTAACAACCATTAACCATATGATAGATGACTATTGTCTGTATACAAATGGTACCTAATACATTAATTTTTTTGGCAATATGTAGCACTAAACCATGGTTTTGAAAATCAAACCGGGGATTCGTTTCTCGGTTTCTTTATGATGTAATTTAAAATCTAAAAATATGCAACTCTAACAATGCCACAATCTGTCACTCTATTCTCTAGATAGGCCTTCTTGATGTTTTCTTACTATTTATCTTCACTTTTGCTACTTGAGGTCTTCAAACCTCTTAAAATACATGCTTACATATGTTAGACGTATAGGTGAGTTTATAGTTCAACTTATATAAAACATAGATGTACTTGTGAGTTTATGGTTCAACTTATACAAAGCATTCTATACGGTTACCTTACGAGTTACAAATATCACAACTCAAAACTAAGCTTGGCGGAACAGACGAGTCAGCTCGAGTAACGAGTCACTTAGGGTGTAAATTAGAACGGGCTAATTTAAAAAAAAGTAAATAAATAAATAAAAAGCAAGTGATATACACTTGTCTTTTGTAATCATAAAACATATTTATCTATAGACATCTTTTATTATAGAAGTCATACCTAATACAGGCATAATTTTTTTTTTAACAGCAAAATATTTATTATGAATTTATGATGATTACATAATCCGGTTACAAATTGTGTATTAATATATAATCTGGGTGTCTAATTATTTGGTAAAGCTAGTACATTCATAAGAGTACAATTTGGGTGACTTTCTAAGTGTTTGACCCGTTTTATCCGCTTCCTTTAGCGTTGTGTTTTATTTTATCAGTTTAACATTTAGAGAGAAAATAAGCCAAATCAACTCGTTCACAAGTAAATGGGATGAAATGATCACTTCTGAGGTTGTTCTAGTTTGGCTGAACTGAACTCTTCACAAATCTGCAAAACTAATGTTATGTATGCAACTGCATCATGTGAAGCTGAGTTTTATTTTTCAACAACAATTTGGTTGTTAGATATACAATTGAATAACATAAACATTGTACAAACAAACATGCTGTTCATTCTAGGCAATAACCAGTGGCATCTCAAATATCTGGGCTGCATTTTTGACAGCATTTATGTCAATATCTACTAACTTCCCAGTTTTTGATGAAGCTATGATGAACTTACTGCCTTCAATGTCTGGAAGAAATAGTTTTGCTTTCTCTTCAGAGCCAAACAATGCCACACTGTAACAAAGTTAACAACTCATAACTTGATTACTGTAGCTGTTCTTTTATTCATCGTCAAATCGACACTCATAACAGAAAATTTTTATGGGTCGGGTCGGGTCGGGTTGGCCAAAACATTTTTGGTCCAAACTTTTGATTTTTTTTTATGAATTATTACTGTGTTCAATATGATACTAAACTATATTATTCCAGTAATATTCTATTTTCTAATAAATCTCGATATGAAAGTAGGGGTGTAAATGAGCCGAGCCGCTTGTGAGCTACTCGAGATCGACGCGATAAAAAGATGGAGACTAGACGAGACGAGCCGAGCCTTAACGAGCTCGAGCCGCCTCGCGAGCCTTAACGAGCCTTTTATTTATATAATTTTTATTTAATTATTTAAATATATTTCAAAAATAATAATTATTATATATAAAATTATGATAAAATAAGTAAATAATATGTATTTTTTCTATATAAAAAAGTATAATTCTAAATATATACAAATTTAATTATAAAAATATATAAAAATAAAAATTAATAATAAACGAGCCGAGTTCGAGCTCTGTTAAATTTAAACGAGCCGAGCTCGAGCCTAGATGAGCTCGAGCTCGGCTCATCTCGTCTCGTTTACAACCCTATAGGAGATTAAGACCCGTTTTGCTTTTAGCTATTTATTATTTTAATTGTTTGACCAGTAACCATGATTCAAATCGACCCATTTACAAGTAAATTTCAGTAATTAACACCTTCTTATCCTTTTTTTCATGAAGAAACTCACCAGGGTTTTTCGCGTGCACGTGCTAGTTGTACTGCCGCTGTGTTTGTAGATATAACACCAACAGAGTCATTAATAAGAGCAGCCAACTGCAACATAGATTAACAAAATATGAACATAAATAGCAGATTACAAAATATGAACATAAATAGCAAATTTAGTAACAGTAACATTTAACTTATTTAATATTATTTTGAAATATTAAATCTTGGGTGGTGAAATTACAACCTGTGCAGGTGTGGTGATGAATATCATGTTGGTATCATCTCCTACAATTTCTTCCACATTCTCCCTTTCCTTCTCATGAGGAATCACATAGAGTGGTTTCACTCCCCTGTATTACATTACAATCAAATTAGTAATTGATGATATTTTAGGGGTTAAATAATTAGTTTCATATAAGTTGAACAAAATTCTTCATCTCAGAGCAAATTACAAATGTACCGAGTAAAAATCTCACTCACAAAGTAGGCTCTAGTGAGGATGGATGAGGACAAACTTTACCTCTATCCAAAGAGATAGAGAGGCTACTCATTAATCCACGAGCAACTTTGAGTAACATATTTACCTCATTTTAAGCAAAAGTGCTTTTAGGTAAAAGTGTTTATTGACTTATTACTTTTTGAAAAATGAGTTTTTGAAAAAATGTTTGGATTGGCTTTTATGGTGAGAATGTTTATTTTATATGTAAAATGACCAAAATGACATTAGTTATATATTTAAAGGCATTATACTAGTGAAACCAGGGGTATGATAGTAATTTGGTTTTTAAAAAGCAAAAGCACCTTGAAAAGCCAAGATGACTTTTCTCCTCTACTGAAAAAACAAAAACTAAAAGCACTTTTGGAGTACCCAAACAATATTTTTAACTTTTTGGTTTTTTAAAAAACCAATAAGTCAATAAGCTATTTTCAAATGAACATCCAAACATGCTCTAAGATAGCTAAATTTAGACACTTTTTACATCCATTATCGGAGCGCCTCTCCTTTTCTCATAACCTTGTCCTTTTTGGTCATTTAACTGTTTAAATTCCTTAAAGATTATATTTGCTTACCATTGTGCCACTAGATAGGCTTTTCAGGCATATAGTTTATGTTACAATAGGGGTGTTTAGAGTTCCTTTCACTGATAAAACATTTGCTAGAGTTTAAGTGACATAATCTTTTGTGGAGAAAATGAACATATGTAAAACTTTGCTCACCTTACAGAATTTGTAATCTCTGCCCATAAATTCAGGGGTAGTAAGCTGTCAGTATCCCCTCTAGATTGCATAGAAGCTTTTGAATCGGATTGTATACCATGTATCACAATATATTTCCCCTTTTCAACACCAACTTTCTTATATTTTTCAGCTACAACATCTTTTATCTTTCTGGATATCGATACTTTAAGTGGTGGAATCTCTTGCCTCGGGACCTTTCTTCCTGGTCTTGCTAGCCAGTCCGTCATTTGTTTGTACCTGTCGCAAAAATCCTTACAATGTTGTTTGCCATAAGGCTACGACTGTTCAAAAAACTCACGGCTCGCTCGAAGCTCGCTTGGAAAAAAGCTCGAAATCAGCTCGATTATAAACGAGCCGAGCCCAAACCAAGGTTAGCTCGGCTCGTGGCTCGCTCATTAGTTAGCGCATTGGCTTGCTCGCTTGACTCTTATAAATTTAAGCTCAAATTTTAATATATATACATATATATAACCCAAAAGTTATAAGTTTATTATTTATAATATATCTTTTTTAGTTAAATACTAACTTTCCTATAGTATCTTTCTTAAAAAATATTAAATTAGAATAATATATAAAACTGATATGATACTTTTCAATAAGAAATATATATTTTTATTGAAAAATAAATTAACAAACATCACGTTTTTCTCATGTTATATAGTATGTGTAAATATTATAAATTTTAAAAATTAAACTAACTGGCTCGACGACTCTGGCTCGATTTGTAACAAGCCGAGCCCGAGCTCAATATTTTAGCTCGTTAAAATAAACGAGCTGGCTCAGCTCGGCTCGGTTTCTAAACGAGCCGAGCCCGAGCTCACCCTGACTTGGCTCGTTTACACTGTGTTTGGATTTATGTTTCGAAACTTTTGGTAATCATTTTTTAATGTTTCAGTTAACAAACAGTAACACTAACTAGATCTAGTATATTTATATTTACTCACATGTGATATCCACCCTCTGAAAGATTCAACCGTTCAGCTGTGAATGTTTCCGATAGAAGTAATCCTGCGCCAGCTGAATTGACATTCGGGTAAATGTAACTCGCTCGCTCTCTAGCAGTTGACAGGAACAAAAAAGATGCATGTCCTATACCAGCCAGTTTGGTTGATAACATCATATCATAGTACCTGTTCTGCAAGTAGCATATATCACTCATCAAACTTGTTTTCAACATTATTTAATCCAACAAAGTGATTGTTGCTACAAAATCTAGAATCTTAATGTGGTGCCCGTTAGGGGTGTAAATGAGCTGAGCCCGGACTCGACTAAGCTTTGAGCTTGGTTCGTGGATTGTTTGGCTTGGGCCCGAGCTTGGCTTGGGCTCGCATATTGTTTATTAATTAATTTATTGATCTATTTATATATATATAATTATGATATATTATAGTATAGAGTAAATTACTGATTTCGTCCTTTATAAAAATATGAAATTACTGGTTTCGTCCTTTAAATTCAATAATTATTGATTTCGTCCTTTATTTTATAAATTTTGCATGCTGATAGTCCTTTCCACTAACCTCCATTAAAAAATTCCATTAACTCCCCTCACTTGCCCCTCACGTGAGGTATTTTCGTCCTTCTATCACATTTAAATGAGATTATGAGTTAAATAATCGTTTAAAATGTTAAAATATATCCCTGTAAAAGGACAAAAATGCCCCTCACGTGACGGGAGTTAACGGATTTTTTTAACGGGGTTAGTGGAAATGACTGTCAGCGTGTAAAATTTATAAAAATAAAGGACGAAATCAATAATTATTGAATTTAAAGGACGAAACCAGTAATTTCATATTTTTATAAATGACAAAATCAGTAATTTACTCTATATGTATCATAATACATTTTAGGAGAAATAACTTCTCTTTTTACATTAATTTAAAGAGTTTAAGGGGGCAAAATTGTAGTTGCCAATTATGTGATTTAATTAAAAAAAAAGTATCTTTTTCTTTTTGAACGGCTAAATTTTTTTTTTTCTCAACAATTTCTCAAAATGAGTTTTGCCACTTACCACTAGGCTACAACCTAAAAAAAAGTATCTGAATAAACAATTAATATCTAATTATACAAACAATCAATTTTCTGTTTAACTTGATTCTCAAATTCATTTTTATTGTATGTGACATAGCGAGCCAATATCAAGCAACTCATGAAGAGCTTGGCTCGTTATACCAACCTTAATAAGTCCAAGAAAATCAAGGTAATCTGCAGGCTCAGGGAACTCATCATCCGGGTCAAGAACATCAGCCCATCTCACATTTTTGTTCATCTCATAAGCCTGCTTCCCTCTAGCCGAGCTCAAAACATCCACCTGAACACCCGGGTACCGATCTTTAATCAGCTGAATTGTCGGAAAAAACAGCAAGTTCTCATACACCCCACCAGCAACCACCACACAACATCTCCTAACATCCCCCCTGATTTTCAACCCCAATGATGCAACTTCCGGCATGAATCCCATTGGAAACTTGAGAAACCCGTACGGGTTATCGGGGTTCTCGGGCGGTCTCGGGTCCTCCGATTGCTTGCCTTCAGAATACTGTGATCCATACTCCATATCCGGGTCCTCACCTGTGTCAAAAGGGTCCAGCCACTCGTTTTTCTTTTTGGCATTTGGTCGAACAGTTGGTGTGCTGGTGGGATAATGGGCAGGTTGATTGTTTAGGAAGGAAAGGTTTGTGAATCTGGTGGAGGGGATTGAAGTGGGGGTTGTGAGAAAGGGTGGGATTGATTTGGGGAGGAGAGAAGTTGTAGCCATTGATGAGAAGTGGTTAGAAGTTCAGGTTTAGAGTTTGTGATTGTTGAAAGTGGAAATGGCAGGAAGAGAAAGGTGGAGAGGGAGATTGGAGGATTTGAATGTGTGGAAGATGGTTGGATAAGGGACATTTGTCCCTTTTGGTTTTTGTGTAGATTAGACTTAGTTTTGAGGTAGCATGTCTTATTTTGTTGGCAAAATTTTAGAATATTCTTACTTTATACATAGAATAAAAATTAAAAAAAACATTTTTATAAATACATGTAATTTGTAGTATAGGATGTTAATAACTAGTTTTCGAGTACCTGTGTGTTGTCGTAGGGATAACGTGAACATACAAAACAAGTGAATTGTTATAACGCTACGTAAACAAAACGAAAAAAAACGCCTGAACATTGCAAAGGAGGAAAAATGTTTTAATATGCTAAATGCAGAAGGAAAAAAAAAAGAAATTCTGAAACAAAACAAAAAAGAAGCAGTGCCAGAAACAAATAGTTAAATCATTATAGCTACTATTAAAAAACAAAACAAACACTGTAATCATGGTAGCTATTCATCAAGGTTGTCACGCATTAAAGTTTAGTTCATTCATGTTATGTCGTATGTGAATCTATAATCATGTGTCAATTTACGTTCACATATTCTATTTTATTAGGCTAACCGTAATAATCACTCATCACATAGTAAGGAGCTGTGACGTAGTAAGGTCCCCTAGTGTTTTTTTTTTAACAGCAAAGAAAAATATATAAAACAAGGCGAGCCGGTTAGAAAAACCTAACCGAACAAGCAAAAATTACAAATACAAAAGAGGGTTGTCTAGCCAATTGCTAGACGACATAACAAAACGTTTATCTCTAGCCGACATCCAATAATACGAAAATCTAACAACCGACTCAAAAATATTAAACTCGTCGAGGTCATTACCATTTTTGACAACCTCGTTGCGAAGTTTCCAAATAGACCACCACGCGCAGCAAAAAATCCCATCGAGCAACATCTTTTTTTCTTAGGCAAATTTGACGCGTCTAACTGCTCCAAACAAGTTTTAGGATCTCCTTGTAGACCATTGTTAAACCGCAGCCAAGCTTTAAGCTTCGACCACATCCCCGTAACCAACGAACATTCTTCAAAAAGGTGCGCACTTGATTCCATACGGTTTCCACAAAAAACACAACTAAAATCCGTTAAAGGAACCCACTTTTCAATCAATTTACATCTAGTCGGGAGCCTATCACGAAGTAATCTCCACAAAAAAATGTTGACTTTCTTTGGGATATTTTTATTCCAACGAGTCTTCAAAGAATTACCGGGTAGAGATCTTTTTTCGATGTGTTTGCGAACATGTTTTACCTCAAACGAACTATTACCATCTAAGCTCCATGACCAACCATCTCTAGCATTGTCCATCGTCACCGAGCCTAAAGAAGCAAGTAAACTCCTATATTGATGTTCCTCCACCCCACCTCTAATATCTCGTCTCCAACTCCACACTCTAATGCTACCAATAAGCCGATCCGAAACTTTACAACCTTTATTATTTTCAAGGGCATAAAGTCTAGGATATTTCCAAGCGAAAGTCTCATTCCCAACCCAAGTGCCTTCCCAAAATTTAGTATCCGCACCGTTCCCCACCACACGAACAAAACTATCACTTGGCACTTCACCACTATCCTGTAAACGCTTAGAACAATGTCGTATGTCATTCCAAACCCCCCCCCCCCCACCCGAAGCCAAATGAACACCAAAACCCCCCTCATGCCCATATATCGACTCAATCACCCGAACCCATAATTGATTTTTGTCACTAAGGAACCTCCATTTCCATTTAAGAAGAAGTGCCTTGTTTAAGGCATCCAACTACCAACTCCCAACCCCCCTTTGTCCCGACCCCCCAAGATTTCATCCCAATTGACCCAATGTATTTTACGAGTCCCTTCCCTCCCACCCCAAAAAAAATTAGCCCGAATACTTTCAAGTTTCAGTTTAACCGCTTTTGGAAGGCGAAAAATAGATAAATAATAAATGGGTAACGAACCTAACACCGAAGAAATCAATGTGAGACGCCCGCCAACGGATAATAAATTAGCTTTCCATTTTGCAAGACGATTCTTGAACTTTTCCACAATCGGGTCCCACGATTTAATTAAACTCATCCTTTCGCCCACCGGAATCCCAAGATATTTAAACGGAAAAGAACCCGTGGAGCACCCAATAGAAGAAGCAAACCGATCCAAATCCCTTTGATCAACCCCAACCCCAAAAACATTACATTTTCCAACATTCACTTTCAACCCCGAAGCCTCAAAAAATTCTTTTAAAATTCTGTTAATGCAGTCTAAATTATCCTTCGATCACTCACCCACGAAAATCACATCATCAGCGTAAAACAAATGAGAAATAGGGACCTTAATATCCCCCACGATACTAGGAATAAAATTACCCAAATTTACTTCCCTATCAATCAACGCATGTAGACCCTCCATGGCTAAGATAAACAAAAAAGGAGATAACGGGTCACCTTGTCTAAGGCCTCTTTCAATCGGAAATTCTTTCGAGGGACTACCATTAACAAGAACCGAAGATGTAGCAGAACACAAGCAAGCACGAATCAAAGCTACCCAATCTTCACCAAAACCCATAGACCGAAGAACGTTGAACAAAAACTCCCAGTTCAAAGAATCATAAGCCTTCGCGAAATCAACTTTAAACAACAACATCTTCTTCCTTTTCTTTTTATACCATCGTACAATCTCGTTCAACATAAGAGGACCATCAAGAATCTGACGACCACCAATAAAAGCCGATTGAACCGGGCTTACCAACTCATCAACCACCAAAGCCAACCTGTTTGCAAGAATTTTAGCCAAAATCTTATATTGAACATTAATAAGACTAATGGGGCGAAAGTCTTGAATCAACACCGGATTATCATTCTTAGGAATAAGAGTGATAAATGAAGCATTACAACCTCGCGGGATCATTTTCTTCTCAAAAAAATACCCCACAAAATTTACAATATCATCCAAAAGCAAAGCCCAATGATGTTTGACAAACGCAAAAGAAAAACCATCCGGACCCGGTGCTTTAGAACCCCCACAATCCCAAACCGCTTTTTTAATATCACCCAACGTAGGTCGACGACATAACATGTCAACCTGCTCAACATCCACCGTTCGGAAGCTGCTGGCCGGGACCAACAGCTCCCCGTTCGAGGTCGTCCTCGCAAAACGTCCACCATGGTACTCAAAAAAGATATTTTTAATATCCTCCGGTTTCTCAATCCAAACACCGTTATGTTTTATACCCCTTATAGTCGCCAAACGTCTCCTTTTTTTAAGATAAGCATGAAAAAATTTGGAGTTCTCATCTCCTTCCAACGTCCATTTAGTTTTAATCTTTTGAGACGCTTCAAGGAATTTCCTTTTCTCAATATCTTTAAGCTCACGGTTGGCAGAAATCCTCTCAATGTTAAGATCATGTAGATTAGCACCCAATTCCATTTGAATCTCAATACCGTCAATCCTAGCTTTTAAGGTCACTTGCTCTTTGTTCCTCCAACAATCTAGCTTTATTCCACACTCTAAGACTAGATATAACCAATTTCAACTTCTCTTTAAATCTAATAAAGCAATCTCCATGTTTTAAAGAATCTCTATGCTCCCATGACTCCTTCACCACCTTATCATAACCCGGACACCCAATCCAATAGTTAAAAAATTTAAAAGGAATAGGGCCGAAATCCCGATCCTTCAATCTAAGGACAATAGGACGGTGATCCGAGACTCTTTTGCTAAGCACCACACCCTCTAACTCCGGAAGGCGATCGCAAATAGACGAAGAAATCAAAAATCTGTCAAGTTTACTATGATGAAGGCCATTGTAACTTACCCGAGTATACTTAAATCCTCCAAGTTTCACATCGACGAGGTCACACTCACTAATAAACTCATTGAAATCCATAGCTTCTCTTTCATTAAACGCAACCCCTAATCTTTCCAAATCCGTCCTTGAAACGTTAAAATCACCAAAAAACATGAACTCCCCCGGATGCGTATCCATAAAAATGGACAAGAAACTCCATAAATCTCTTTTAGCCCTAGTACTTTGAGGTGCGTACACAATCACCACATAACAGTCCAACTCCAAAGTCACCCATCTACCTCTAATAATCAAGACATTATCAAACACCAAATTCTCATAACTGATGAAACTCAACGGGTCCCAAATACCAACAATTCCACCCGATCTACCATTCGAACTAGCGCAAACCCAATTGAAATTAGTATTGCCCCACATTTGACGAACAAGATTTGCCTCAACAAACTCAACATGCGTCTCTTGAATAGCTAGAAAATTAATAGCAAATTTATTACATAACTCAGCGATGGACTTTCTTTTGGATGCCATCCCAACCCCACAAATATTTATAGACATAATATTCATTGGGACACAATACTCTCACTCATCCGATCAATGTATTTCTTCAGATCACTCTTGGTTCCCTTCATCTCCATTCCCAATTTTATATATTTACTAAGCTCCTCTAACACCGACACATTTTGAATCACCTTATCCTGTTTCCCACGCATTTTAAAAATAACTTCTTTCTTTGTATCCATACTTATTGTATCTTCTGAGTCCAAGACATTATCTTCAAACGGCTTCTGATCAAATGGTGGACGACCAAATTTACCCAACCCAGCCCCACCCGCAGCAACATACCCCGATCCCACTTCTTCCAGATGTAAGGAATTATTATCACAATTCCTTGAGTTACAATCCAAATTGCCTAGCCCAGCCCCATTTGACGTATTTAAACCCGGACCATCTCCACCCAATGACGCACAATAATTAGCATAACTCCTCGACACGTTTCTACTATTTTTGCTTACCTCATCTTCGTCCATCTTATTAATGCGCTCATAGCCTGGAGGCACCGAAAGAGATAACGAAACCGTCTTACCAAGTTCGAAATTCTCCAAAAACGCCTTCATATTACACGGGTCAGAACCATCAACACAATAATTTGCCTCCTTATTAACATCCGTAGAGCTATTTACCTCTTCATTCTGAGCACTAACTTTGATATTTTCCTCTTCCCGATCCTGAACTTCCTTCTCCAACGAAACATTATCTTCATCACTAAGTTCTACTTCGTCCTCGTCCTCCTCCGAATCTGTTTCATCCCCACCGCTTCTATCAAAATATGGAGACCATGACTGAACCTCCACCTCCTCAATTTTATATTTCTTCCCTTGAACCATAACACAAGCCTCTTCTTGAATTCTACTCAATCTAGAAGTAAGAATACATATCTTACCACATGATAAAGGTTCCTCAATGTCATCCTCCCCGAAAAGTGGTTCACCCCAATGTTTAGAAATATGATGAAGAACCGCGTTATTCCATGTACTAAGAGGTAAACCCCTAACTTCCACCCATATGACACGTTCCTTAATCACAAAATCCGACCTCGGTCTCAAACACGAATGAAAGATAGGTCTTAAGCCTTCACATTTAGAAAACTTGGTGCACTCCGCTTTAGACCCACAATCAACTCTCACCCATAAACCACCTAGATATCTAAAACCCACATCCTCAGAGCCTTCATTAAGAACAAGTTGTGGTAAATTCCGCATACTAAAAATATTATTGACTTTAAGACAAAGAGAGCTACTAAATTCTTCCCCCCCCCCCCCAACGATCATTTCTTCTGGAATACTCCCAATGTCAACCACTAAACTTTCCGTCCCAGACTCACCCATTGCCGGCATCCCATCCTTTTTCAACACCTCTGAAGAACTCGTTGAATCCTCGTATTTGAGAGATTGCATGGCTTGTTCACCACATACCACAAGCACATCGTCACATCAATTTTGACCGTAACATCGTGAAAAAATGATAGTGTACTCAGAGAATTCACTGTTTATATATGTTTCTGTCATAAAGATGCTACATATCCTCTCTCTCTCTCATTTTTTATACACAGTCAAGTAATCGACATGCATTAGACACGTTTCTTTCTCTTTCTATTCTATCGGGAGCTAAACATTTTCAAAGCATAAACCGTCCCTGTAAAACACACATAGACACCTTCTCAGTTTTCTCTCTCTCAATCTTAACGTTTATTTTTTATTTTTAATGGGAAACCAATTGTAGTGTATCAGCGTTGTCAACGGTGATAGTCGATCTACAGTGAGTGTAATATGCGACATATCTTTTGATACGCCACAATTTTTATATGGCCAAAAGAGGGAGCTATATGCTGCATATGGTGAGTGGTACAATACGAGGCATATCATGTGATATGCCGCATATAAATGAGCTGGATTAGACACTAAATATTTCATTTTTTTTAAATATTTATGCAGGATATTATCATTGATTCAACTACGGTTCTGTTACAACTTATCCCGACATACAAGGAATGCGGGCAACAAGTTGCGCCGCCAGCCCTTTCTAAATACCTTCCATTTGATTAATGTCGAGACGATATGTGGCATATCACTTGATACGCTCCATATCAGGGGTGTATATTAAAAATGAAAGGTATAAGAGTAACATGACCAAAGAAGAAACTTTACCTTGATGGGAACTCTTTTGCACCATTCGAACACACCCCGAACATTTGATTTCTAAGTTTAACATCGTTATAAACTACATTTATATTTCTATTTTATTTATATTAAGTTATATGTTATATCAATGCATATGTTTTATCTGTGTCAAAAGACCCTGCGTGAAAGATGCTGATCGTAAATCTAGTTATTTTATTATTTTAAAATTTTAAATTAACATAAAAGCCCACCTTGAGTGCTTGAAAGAATAACAAACCTTTCAGCAGGTAAATTTTTTTTTGAACAGATTTCAGCATGTAATTACTCCATCTCTTCTAGAAACATCTCAGCCGTCCTTTCTTTCCTCCATCGCTTCGCCTCGCTCGCCGTCGTCGGTGCCGCCGAACTCGCCGGCCGAACTCTGCTCCTTCTCACGATTCCGCCGCTGCATTCTGGTTATTTATGGATACGTACTTTCAAATCTATCTGAAATTTATTGCAATCCTCGATTTCTGTGCCCTAGCTTACTTTTTTCCTTAATTAAAGCCTAAAACTCTTCGCATTTTGAATGTCGGAGCCACCGAGAGTCGTGAATACAGTAATGGATGTTGCTGATTCAGAATCACGACCAGTGCTAGGGCCTGCGGGAAACAAGACGAGATCAGTGGCGGAATTGCGTAAACCGGCCGCAAAACCTAAGAGTAAAGTAGGAAAACGGGAGGAAGTTAAGAAATCGTCGTCGTCGGTCACCGTGACTAAATCAATTTCACCTCCGCTGCCGTCGATTTTGAGTCAAAAGGATCATAAGCTGTTGAAATCGAACTTGTCGATGAATGCATCGTGTTCGTCGGACGCTTCTTCCGATTCTTCACACAGTCGAGCGTCTACCGGGAAGACTAGTCGGCGGAGTGTGATACCTACACCGGTGCGTGGTAAGCAGTCTGCTGGTCTGAAAACTGGAAAGCTTGAGAGTGGTTTGAAAACAGTTTCGAAATTAGGTAAAGTTGAGTGTGTTCTGACTGGCGAAAAGCTTGAGGATGTTGGTGTAGAGAGTGATAGTTCGTTGGAAGCTTCAGCTGAAGCTTCATTGGGACGGAAGAGATGTGCTTGGGTGACGGCTAATACTGGTATCATTCAATCTCCTTACCGAGTTCTTTTTGACATTTTTAACTATTGTTTGTGTATGCACTTTGATTTGGAAAGTATAGATTCTTGCAAGCTATAACATGTAGTTAATAGAGCTATCAAATTGGTCTTAGAGTTGCTTATGGTATTTTTCGTTTTACTTCAGTTCTCTAGAAAACAGTAGTTAAAATTTTGCTTTGAAATGTTACAATGGACATACCTAAATTTTGAAGTCAGGAGCATGTGAAGGTACCTTTTAGTTTGTTCCTGCCTATGCTCAGTCTGAGTGAGCGAGTGTATTACTTTGTATGGATAACCGTATTTCTGATGACTCTGAAATATATATTAGGCTGCTAGGGCTACAAGCTATTATTGTTGATGTTTCTTGTACCATTGCATATGGAGGTTCCTATCTTAAGTCATAGATACCTCTGATTTGAGCCGCGGAAACTTTCCAAAATGGAACAATAAGGGCTTTCATGTCCGATCAGATGGTCACTATTATTAGACAGCGATACAATCTTCTCACGTAAGTAAAAAGGCTTACCGGACATAGCGAAATCAGGAAAGTGGTAGCCATAAATGGAATGCACTGGTGTAAATATTTAGGCTATGCTATCTTATATAGTTACAGTAAAGGAATGTATTACCTTTATTTGGTCAATTAGTTTTAGCCTTTTAGGATGCAGATTACTTTTTGTTCATTAGGAGATTGGAGAACCTATAGAGAATTTAAGTTGGGTAATTCATACATGAAGACCAGCTTTAGCTTGGTATAATCACTACATCATTAATTAGCTTCGTTTATTGACCTAAGAGTCCTTGGTATAATGAATGTTTAGGAATACAAATCCTCATTTATTTTCCTTCTCGGTTTCTAAAGTTTTGAACGTATTCACATGGGCATTAAGTCATTAATCATATCTCAGATCTTACCCATGAGGACATCTCCCAATAAGATAATATTTTTTCTATAATAGGAAGTATCTCCATGTAAAGTTTTCTAATAATAATGATGTCATTCTTTCTTCTTTTGTGTTATTTACATTTTTTAATCATGATAACCACTTTTCATTTGTTGGTCCTTCTTTTGCTGTTTCATAAAGTATTTTCAGACTGGCTTCATGCTGTGCCATAGTGACATTTTGTATTTTATTTTGAAATAATAATGAAGGCATATGTGGTATATAGATATACATGAATGCGTAATTAAAGTGACCCACTCTTAGGAACTCCTGTAATTTTAGCAGAATGTTTCGAACATGGTGGGCTGTTTGATCAAATGAAGCCATATGTGGTATATAGATATACCGACTATTACGTTGTCAATCAAGAAATCTTCTATTAAGTCCCTATTTTCATTGTGGGCTGTTTGATCAGAGTGGAGTTCAAGAAACATGGAGGAAAATTATATATGTATATTTTTAGTTTTTAGAATTTTTGAGGCACGGAGTGGTCATATTCACTTTGAACATATTGCAGGAGAATAAGGGTATAAAGATTGCCTTTTTCTGACATTATGATGGTCAAGGATAGTACAGTATATAAGTAACCTAGCAGTAATCACTTGATTCGGTTTATTATAAATCATATTGCAGTTTATGTCATTCGGTTATCAATATTTCCTAATGAACCTAATAAAGTTGGCATTTGCAAGTTAGGATATATCTAATGCTTCAGAAAAGCAGTATTGTAGAAAAATGTGACATATAACCTCTTCTTGTTTATAGTTTTTTAAATACCTGCTATTGAAATTCTCTATCCATTAAAAAGATGCATTTGTTGCAAGCCTACTTTTACATCATTTATGTTTAGTCACTCGATTGTATTAATAAGTGCACAGAGTAGTTTGTTTCATAGTCTTGTGCTTCTCTAAAGACCCTTATTAGTGGAAGCATTGTTAGCCACATGCCCACATTATATTGTCAGTTATATTCTGGTATTCTCTATATTATTCCTCTAGCATGCAGATTGGTGATTAGTAATCGATACCAAATAAGCATAATAACTGGGAAGATGATTAACAGTCCTTCATTCGTCATTTATGGTGTTTTTTTTCCCCTTGTGAAGCTTCACCCGGCAAGGTTTTTGAATTTCAGGAAACATTAAATTCTCGAAAGTCTTTCGGTTCAAAAATCACACCTAGGTGTGAGGCGCTCTCAGGTGACCGGCGCTCTCATGTGAGAGGGTCATGGCTTTTGACTGCATGAGGGAAAGTCAATTGCACGATGTGCATGCATCAGGAGTGCCTGTGGCACATGTGCAGAGTTTGTGCATCGGGACTTTGTACATGTTGGATTCTAGGCTGTACATATAGTTTTTAGGGTATTAATAGAGGTTATTTATCTATTAAATCATATATAGCTGTTATTTATATCTAGATTTGGGGTTCGTAATGCCATAAACCTATTCAAAACACACAAAAAAATATAATTTAATTACCTTGCGTCTAGCGTAAGTGATATGTGCGCCTCGCCTTCCGGGAACCTACCACCTCAGTGCGCATCAGTACATCACACTACTTAAAACCAAGCATAAAGTCAAAGTTTTGCTTCTTTTAGAGATAGTAAGCTTTGAAGTTTGAAGTCTTTCCCTATTTTGTTCCGTGTCCAGTTATTAAACATTTGTTATGTGTTATTTACCTCCTTTTTATCTTATGCTTGTTTTTAAAACTTTTGAAAATTTTATTCACTGCATAACAATATATTATCTCTGTTCGTTTGAAGATCCTTGCTATACTGTTTTCCATGATGAAGAATGGGGAGTTCCAGTACACGACGACAAGTATGCATGAAAAGACTTGTCAATATTTTTATCCTTTTTAAATGCAGTATTGAGTTATATTTCTAACCGTCATATTTTTATGCGTCAATGAATGACAACTTTCAGGAAACTGTTTGAATTGCTCAGTTTATCAACTGCTTTGGCTGAACTGACCTGGCCTGCTATTCTCAACAAAAGGCATTTATTTAGGTATGCACACTATTATTTTGCAAAAAGAAACTTTAAACATATGAATTTCACAATGTTTCTTTTATAACCTAAGGTAATTCAAAATGTACATGTACATGACATGTATGCAGGGAAGTGTTTCATGGATTCGACCCTATTGTGGTATCAAAATTGAATGATAAGAAGATAGTGGCAGTAGGAAACCCTGCAACTTCTATTCTTTCAGAGGTGAAATTACGAGGAATTATTGAAAATGCTCGCCAAGTTTGCAAGGTATCTCTTGTTCCTGTTATCGTTACCTAGAGGTGCCAATTCAACCCGTTTTAGGGTGTTAACAAGCCGATCGGCTCGTTCAATTAAGATGGCTTGAGTTCGGCTTGTTTCAAGCCTTAGGTATAAGGCTCAAGCTCGACTGATGAATAATTTTATAGGTTCGGGCTCGACTCGTCCATTTATATATATTTATAAACATAAATATTCTATGTATATATAATTATGTATACAAATGTTATCTATACCTATTAATAATATATATTATTTAATTTCTCTATTATAAAATAGCTCGTTTTAGGGGTGTTTACAAGCCAAGTCGGCTTGTTTCGCTTAAGATAGCTCGAGTTCAGCTAGTTTCAAGCCCGAGGTGTTAAACTCAGATTTGGGTCGTGAGTAATTTTATAGGCTCGGGCCCGTCTATTATGTATATATTCATTATCTAGTTATCCAATGTATATATAATTATTTTCTTATATAAATGATATGTGTACCTATACTGTCAATGGCGCATTAGGCGCACGCCTAGACGCAATGCAGGGAAACCCCCTTGTGGTAGTCCAGGCACAATTCCGGTGATATTCCAGCGAGATTCCAAAATTTCAGCGACATTCCGGAGAGATTCAACCCCAGCCTTAGGCTGCCAGGATCTGAGAAAAGATGACTGCTTGGACTGAAAGTGTTGTCTTTTTAGAAACCCATGAGTTTTCAGGCTCATCAAAATTAAGATAGAGATAAGAACTAGTTGATGCTTAGAAAATGAGCCTAGGGAACTAGGTCTGCTAGAAATCTACAAACAGGAAACTAATGACTAAAACCCACCATTATGTCTGCTTGTAGAGAGAGCCTAGAGATCTAGGTAAAGTTGAAAGACTATAATTTTATTATTTTGTTTTAGATTTTAGTAAATAAGTATCTTAAGTTATTATCTAAAAATGTTAACTCTATCATGTGTTATCATGTTCGCCTAGTATAAACAAACCCTCGATTTTTTTAGCACTTTGTGCCTAGGCCCGGGCTCAGCATTCGCGCCTTGAATGCACCTTGTGCCCTTGACAGCATAGATGTGTGCTTATAATTATATAATAATATTTATTATTTCATTTCTTCATTATGATTATACACAACAATATTTACTTATTCAACTATATGTTATATTATGTATAAATTATAATATTTATATACCTAATGGCTCATGTGCCTAATCGTGCTCCCTATATTAAGCTTAGGTTCGAGCATGTTTATTAAATGAGCTTCAACTTAGGCTCGAGCTTTTTTAGGTTCGATTCACTTACACCCCATACAGATGTGTCTATTGGGGCTGTATCTTATTAAGAGCAGTTAAATGAGCAAACATTTAAATATGAAACGACGTTACACAGGTTAAAAGTCGCCTGATGTGTATTCAAATGCTTACAATGCCCTAAGTTATGTTTAAAAGAAATTATGATTTTATGTATCTTGATAATAGGGCTTCTTAGGGACACATTAGTCTTTTTATAAAATGAAAAAAGTTGTTGACAGCCAGTTATTTCTGCAAATAAAATTTTGTAGTCACATATTTAACTGACTTATTGTTTATAGAGTTTTTTGGACAAAAGTTTCCGCTACCCGTTTCAGTTTGTACAAAAACAACTCATCTTGACCCGTTACCCACATGCTCATCTTGTCACCTCTATAAACATGCCGTATTACAAACGCACTGGGTTTGATGTGTCCACATGTTGTGTTGATGTTGCAGATAGCTGACGAGTTTGGGTCATTTGACAAGTACATATGGGGTTTCATAAACCATAAGCCAATAGTGAACAAATTCCGTTACCCCCGTCAATTGCCAATCAAAACATCAAAAGCAGAGTCAATAAGCAAAGACCTGGTCAAACGAGGTTTCCGAGGCGTGGGCCCCACAGTCGTTTACTCGTTTCTACAAGTGGCCGGACTTACCAACGACCATCTTGTTAGTTGCTTCAGGTTCAATGAATGTGTAGATGCGAGACCTGCAAAGGATGTAACAGAAGACGGTCAAAATGGTAAATCTGAGGATGGAAACGGGTTAGGGCTAACTAGGGTTATCGATGAATTACGTTTATCCGGCGAGTAATCAGTGATGGTAGTCTTTTGTAATGTTACAGGGAATATGGAAGCAAGAGGTTGTGTACAAATTGTTGTATTTATGGTGTTAAAAGGGAAGTACATGAAAAATGATGATGGTGAGATTATTGTTAGATGTTATTCTTCACATCATTTTGTCATTATGTATGTTATATTTTTTACTATATTCTATGAGATCAATTATGTTAACAACGTAATTAAGAGGTGTTTATTGTCTGGTTTTGACTTTTGATGTTGACTGAATCGTTCATTACACTTGAGGATGACAAAACAAAGTAACAACCCGGTCAAGACGTCAAGTTGGTTGGATTAGATGGACCGTGTAAGATGGTTTGAATCGTTTCTAATTAAGAATTATTAAATTTTAGAAAATTATAAATATTATACTTCATAGTTTTTCACATTACGCCTAGGATTTCAATTTTATAATTTTACTAGGTTTTAGTAGAGATGTAAACAAACCGAACGAACATAAAAGAAGATTTTGTTCATTTAAAATTAATGAAAAACACCAAAAATAAGAAAAACTAGTAACACTTATTTCTGTTTATCAATTTTTTTTATTCGTGTATAAAAAGGTAAATATTTATAATAGGAGAGAAGATATAAAAAATTGACTTTATATTAAAATTTATGTACTACTAAATCTAATAAATCTTATATTTTATAATTTTATAGATTTCATAAGTTTATAAATAAAAACTATCATCTATTTTATAATAAATATATGTACACAGAATTTTGTTTTTTATATATATATTTTTACTCAATCCCTAACCCACCATGCCATCGGGTTATTCCTTTACACAACCGAATGTTTAAAACTAGAACTGAAAAGCGACTCACATAATAAACAACCTTGATAAGACCTATCACAAATGCTATCCAAATATATAAAAAGTTGACTTTATATTAAAATTTATGTATTACTAAATTTTATAAATCTTATATTTTATAATTTTATAGATTTCATAAGTTTATAAATAAAAACTATCGTCTATTTTATAATAAATATATGTACAAAGAATATGCTTTTATATATATATATATATATATATATATATATATATATATTATATATATATATATATATATATATATATATATTTACTTAATCCCTAACCTATCATGCCATCGGGTTATTCCTTTACACAACCGAATGTTTAAAACTAAAAGTGAAAATCGACTCACATAATAAACAACCTAGATAAGACCTATCACAAATGCTATCCAAATATATCTATTGAGGATGGTCTTACTCATTTTATTTCAATCAATATACTTATAATTTTATTTGTACCGATACTCTAACAGATAAATTAATATAAATGATCTTTCTTTTTAACGTAGAAGGGCAAATTTTATACTCAAACAAAACTACTATGAAATTAGAGTAAATTATACAAAAGGTACTTTATATATATATTTTTTAATTTTAAATTAGGTTATTTAACTAAAATAGTTACAAAAGACATCATTTACGTTTTATATTTGTTTAAAAGAAGGTCATTTGTCACTAATACGGTTAAAATTATCCGTTAAGTCAGAGGTATTTCTGTTATTTTGTAAATTTTGTTTTGATCTTTTTATTGAAGCTATGATTTTTTTAAAGGGTTATTTTTGACTTTGAGTTTTATAAAATATATTGCAAAATGATAAAAGTACCTCTAGTAACAAATAACGTTCTTCTCTAAGACAAGTTTTTTTTTTTAAACGACCAACAAACATAGAATTACCCAGGTATTCCGTACGGGGTGACCCAATGGCAAAAGGCCATCGCCAGCTGGCCCAACCCAGCCGTACGGAGCCCTTAAACACACCCAAGTTATCTCCAGTTTTAGGGAAAACCATCCGCCCGAAGGTCCACTGGTGGTAAAACCCGGTCGCTCTCAGGATCGAACCATAAACAACAAGGTCCTGGTCTTTCTTCGTAAAGCCCCCAATGCCTCAGAACAATGTTACTGAGAGTAAGAATAGAACTTGGGTCACTTGGACACAAAGTGATCACTTTAACCACTCCAACAACATGGTAAAATGTAAATACGTGCAATTTACTCACGAAATTTATCCCCACCCCCGGGCACTCAAATCGCACTCCAGATGTCGTCAAATCTGCCACGTGGATGGATCCCATTGGCCAAACGACTGTAACATACGTGGAACCGCCATGGAAGAATCCATGGTCGAAAATTCCAGACCTCTTCGTTTTTATGCAAGCGTTCTCTCTCTCTCTCTCTCTCTCTCTCTCTCTCTCACACGTTCTCATTATCCCGTCTGGTGTTCACTCCGCCGGCGATTCGGCCAGAAGGCTCCGACTGAAAAGCGACAGCTAACCGTCGCGGCAACAGTTGAGCATCAATAACCTAAACGGATCATTTACAGAGAGACGCTAGGTCCGTCTTCCTTGTTCGAATCGGATCGTGGATTGCGGATTTGGCAGCGGAATCGGTTCGTCGCACTCCATTCGCCATGGCGTTATGTTTCTTCGGTCTCGCTATTTTACTCTTCCTAACTCTAGACTCGGATTACACCTCATCTACTGTCTATGCTGCCAATTCCGGAGGCGTTGAGGTAATTAGTTTTTTGAAGATCTAGCTACGAATTTAGTTAATCAGTTTGTCAATGTTTCATGCTTTTTAGGTTAATTTTGTCACGCTTGATTGAAATTATGCTAATCAGATTCTAGATTTAGTAGTAAATTTGAGAAAAATGCTGCAATGTCATTGATCTTATGTAAAACCTATAAAATTTTGAACGAAATCTATATTAATGGTCAGGAGTTATCACTTTCTCGTTCCATTTTTATGTTTGATTCAAAATCCACACCCTGTGCTATAGTTAGAGACTTGAGTAACAGTTAATTGTTTGTATGTAGTTGATATGTGGACCCTGTTTCATTCTAAAGTAAGAAGGAAAAAAGATGGAAAATTGAAACTATTGGGGTTAAATGGCCAAAAATCAAGTTCTAAAGCTGATTTTAGTACTTTAAGATGTTTTTGGAAAGATGTATACAACACTAGAGCAATCTGTATTAAATTTGTGTAAGCAAGTAGTAGCCCTTCACGTACAACACGTAAGAGGATGCCTTGTATATCTCCTCAATGGTGTTTGTTTAGACCTAGTGATAGAAAGATCATTTAAAATGTTGCACACTTGCGCGAACATTCGAGCATCTTTTTGGGTTGTTCATGATATAATCAAAAAGTAAGAGTTTGCTGCATCAAAATTATCCTACTAAGTTTTCATGCTTACAGATTACTTGTTAGAAGTTAATATATTGCATTTAGGCTCATTTCTTGGAACTCAATGTGTGATAGATTACTTATGGATCAGTGATCAAGTTGATGCATGAAAAGACAAAATTCCGACTACACTCGCACGATGTGCCATATGGATCTGGCAGTGGGCAGCAATCTGTTACTGGTTTTCCAGAAGTAAATGATGCCAATAGCTACTGGGTATGTTCATGTTTTAATTTTCATTATAGTGTTATACTAGTTTATAACTCATGTGTTAATACATGGGCACCTCAGTAAAACTTTCATGTTAATGTATTAAATACTTGAGTTATCATATAGGGAATTGAAAAGTACACAACAGCTTGAAGACAGACATTGTCATATATGTGTTTTAGACATGGTGTTGTTACAAACTTTTTTTCAAATAAAAAGGATGTAAATGGAAATTAAATTGTGAAATGTATGATTAACTGTATTGAATAAAATGTTATATTTTATGTTGTTAAATACTTAAATTAAAAATAGTGTAAACATCTCTAATATTTCAATGACGGTCCATTTTTGGACCTATGAATAAGATCTTTTTAATGATGTAATTTGTTACATAGTTAAATGTAATACATTAGTATGTGTTATTAAGTTAATCAATGAAGATAGGAAGTGAAGGTGGATATGAATGTAAATGTTATTTATTTTAACTGCTTCATTATAGAAGTGTGCATATGAACATTAGTTCAATAAATTAGAGAGAAAGTAGTAAAATTCTGTCATAAAATTCAACTGATTTCTAATTACTGAAATTGAAGGGCCTATCCTTGGAAGGAAACCTGTCCAATTTGGTCAAGTTATGACATCACCACTATTCTGTTTCATTACATATAGTATGTTATTTCTGATTCCTTGCTTCCAAATGGTATCTTACAAGACAGATTGTTAGACCTGAGACAACGTCATCCTACAAACCTGGAGACAACATAAAAAGTGGGACAATCATTCGGTTGCAACACATGAAAACCCGAAAATGGCTCCATAGCCACTTACATGCTTCACCAATATCAGGCAACCTTGAGGTTAGTGGTTTGGCCTTTCGATTGTTCATGTAAATACAGGTTTGGGTTGACCCGCAAACGCTTTTAATCCGTAAAAGTTACATATAAAGTACATACAAGTTGGTTATGATTACTAAAACAATAGTTTGACAACAATAATTTAGGAGGTTGGATGCGTTAAAAATAGACATTGAGCTATTTTCAAACTGCTTGACCCATTTTACCTGCTTTCTTTATAACTAGAAATTTTTTAAATGACCCGTTTGAGATAAAACAATACTAACGATCCTGATTGCTTAAAGAACATGAACCAACATTGCGGCTTTCACTTAATATCATGCCAAAGAGTCGAGTATAACTAATTGAGGTTTTATGAAGGTGAGTTGCTTTGGAGATGATAATAACTCAGATACTGGAGATTATTGGAGGTGAGACAGAAACCTACCTTTATAATTTTATTTTATTTGTTCTTAAATTATGTTGCAAATTGTTAAAGAAAATATCTAAAATTTGTTTATGTTTTTAAGAATTGAAATTGAGGGAAGTGGGAAAACATGGAGGCAAGATCAAAGAATAAGGCTTTTCCATGTTGACACTAGTGGATATTTACACAGCCACAACAAGAAGTACAACCGCATTGCTGGAGGTCAACAAGAGGTCAGAAACATTCCGAGTATTTTTAAAATCATATCTTTATAAATGAACTAGTGACCAGAGTATCGATTACTAATTTACTATAACAAGAGCATCCGTTCGTTATTGGCACAAATATTATTCCTTTTTCTTTTTACACATTATTTTTAGAGCATGAAAACCTGAAACATACTAGTAGATGAGTAAGTTAGTTAATGAGTCTAAATATTTTAATTTTTTAGGGTCAGGTTGACTAGCGGTGCAAATGAACTGAGCCGAACCCGATAAAGTACTTTTAAACATTCTGAGTATTTATCAAAGTATTTATTTTATTAATGAACTAGTGAACAAACTATGCATTATCATAAAAAGAAGATAGTTCAGATATGTATTATCTAGAGCATGGAACCTGAAACATACTAATGGCAAGATAAATGAGTTAACTAGTCAAAACAATTTTTATTTTATTACAAGTTAGGTCGGGTCTACCAGGGTGCAAGTGAACCGAGCACGAACCAGAGTAAGCTTTAGCTTGAGCTCAAATTTTGCCCGTTTCAAGCTCTATGCCAAAGCCCTAATGCTAGAGCTTGGCTCATGAGTAATGTTAAAAACTCATGCTCGGCTGGCCTATTATTCAACTACTTATATTTTGTATATGAATTTTATTTTATATATTTATAGTTTATACTTTATATATAACATAAATTAATATAATCTATTGTTTATTATCATCAAACATATAACAAAATATATATGTCGTAACCTTATTTTTATATTAGATTAATATTATGATATTTATATAACAGTCCCGTGAGCTTAATCAATCTCTGTTGCTGCTTTTAGTAATCTTATCTCGAGTAGATCGTGAGCAATAGGGTTAACCCGAAACCACTGTAGGCTATTTCTTTTAGTTTTATTAAGAAAATAATCAATACAATATATATTATTACGATAATAATCTAAACCTCTAGATGGCTTTCGACTTCTTTTACCCATTTCACTGTTGACTTAAGGAGTTGATTTAGAATCAACAAAATGGTCTCACTTGTAAGTAAATGGATTATAATCGACATTCATTCACTAGGTTTTCCAGAAACAAAAACATAAAATAAATACCACGCTTCTCGTTTTTCTGCAGGTTTGTGGTGTAAGGGAGAAACGAGCTGACAACATTTGGTTGGCGGCAGAAGGCATATACCTTCCAACAATCGAAACCAAAGCTTCGATGTAGTTTGCAAGTTATTACATTTTCTGTTTTGTTTCTGCAAGTTAGGATATACTTATTTAAGCTCATCATATTGTAGGCCACAAGTTTTAGACTTTAGCTGGGGACTTATCCATCTGATTATATCATCAGACCATGGTAACGGTGTGGACAAAAACTAGTAATCTTATCATGTCAGATGTTTGATATCGTTACTTTCTATTAAAGAACCTGTACGATGCATTTATCCGTATGATGGTTTAGATACTTTTTTTAACTAGGTCCCACTTTTTTTATAAATGTTGCATTTTGCAAGTCAAGTATTCCACTATTTCATGTCTGTGTGGAAGATGTCATTTCACACGGATAGAAGGCGCAAAATGCGGCCTTCGTCATTAACAAATGACATGTTTTTCTTCTGTGTGGTTGGTTTTTGGATACTTGATGCAAAGCAGCAAAGGCCAGAAGTTTTCTGCATAAAATTTGGTCAAAATTTGCTTAGGCCCGGTCAAAACCCGCAAGAAGAGCCGTTAGTCAAGTGGGTGCAACCATGCAAGACCCACCATGTGTACGTCTTCCGGCTACTGAACAAAAATCGAGTCAACACGTCACTCCAAACGATGGCCAACCTATAGTAGATTCGAATTCACCTGAATGAAGAATCGAGTCAACACGTCACTCCAAACGATTGCCTACCCATAGTAGATTCAAATTCACTAGCCGTTGTGTCACTCAGATCAAACCTAGAAATATACTCTAGGGTGCGTAAAAGGGACCTTTATTTTACTCCCTCGTCTTTCTCGCTCTATCATATTCCAATGTGGAAGACATGACTTTCTGAAGAATTTTCGTCACTCAACTTCATAGTCTTGGAGGTACCATCGGCGGCCGATTTGCCTACAAAGCACCATCGGCGGCCATCATCCCTACAAAGCCTCTGTTTGTTTCACCTCACTTCGATGGCTACTCAAGATTTGGACGTTGGAGGTCTCTATTCTTACTCCAATGTACTCAAGATTTAACCACTTTCCTCTATTAAGATCAATTTGACTTAATTACATCTTGATTTCGATTTAAATTGTTAGGAGAACTTTGATGATGTTGATTCCGACGATGATTAGGAATGGTTGTTTATAGCGATCTTGATTTAGGGGAGGATGGTGATTGATGAGGTGGAGGTGGACTTGAAGGTAATGTTAGGGTATGTGAACTTGATTGTGTAGTTTTGAGTATACATGTAGATTATGCTAGAACAAATGATTTAGGACAAACAAGCAAGTTGTTAGGCAATTTTTTTTCTGTACATTCAATGAACCTTCATTTTATGGGTTGGGAAGAGAAGGAAGTTTGCATATTAATATGAATTCAAGTTTTCATTTTTGTTGAGAGATTATGACTGTCATCTTAAGTTAACAGGTAGTTGCTCATGTATTCACCTTGCATTTTGATATGATTCTAATGGGTTCATCTTAAGATGCCTTTATTATAGTTGAAAGTAACTAATAGTTTCAGGGCAGTAAATTTTTTGATGTTCAATTTGGTGTAATTGTTAGTTCATATGAGATTTAATTGCTATGCACTCCCCGGTTCATATCAGGTTTTCAGAACTAAGGGTCTCTTAGAGCAACATATCAATATATCTCATGGATAGGGGTATGGGCTTGCCCTAATCTCAACCTCATTAGACTCTTCTCTCCCAGTGGCATGCGATTTTTTACTATTTGTTTAATTGTTTGTCATTCTATTACAAAAAGTGATGCCATACTACTCCATGCACACCTCCTTACTGTCATAAGAATCAAATCCACTCCCTTATACAGGCATATAGCCCTTTTAAATGGGGACATGGTATCTAACCAATGGAGGTGGTTGATTGGTGAAGTAAAAGGTGTGCATATGGCTATGGCTAACCCTATTTTAACACTTATATCAGGAACTAAATTATTCCCTTCATTTCCATACCCATAAACTAAACACTACCTAACTCAATCTTTAGGTTTTTTGCTTCAGGGCACTTTTGAAATTGTCAAGAATTAGAGCAAAATCACATAAAGCAAAAGGGGGTCATAACTCCATTATCATAATCTAATGATCTTTCAATACAACTTGTGCTAAAACCATTTCAAAAATTCCTAAAACAAAAGTCAATATTTAGAATTTGTTATCTTTCTAGTTAATTACAATTTTTAGAATTTGAGTTTCTTACGTTTGTTATGTTTAACTATGCAAATATCGATTCATTTTCTTAACCATCTATGGCTTGAGGTAAACTTTTTTAACTACTTGAATCCCTTTAGCTAATGATGTCTAACTTTTCTATTAAATAAAAGGGTATTATAGTAATTTTACTTATGAGAGACTAGATAATTTCTTTATTTCATGAGAGTTGTGGCTTTGAGACGTATTGATTGAAGGCTACAAATGGCTTAGGATAAACATGTAGATTATGCTAGAACAAATGGCTTAGGATAAACATGCAAGTTGTTAGAAGTCAATATTTTTTTTTTTTTTTTTTTTTTGTGTGTACATCGAATGAACCTTCATTGTATGGGTTGGGAAGAGATGGAAGTTTGCATAATTGCATTTTGACATGAATTCAGGTTTTCGTTAGAGTTGAGAAACTTAAGTTAACAGGTAGCTAGTCATGTATTCAATTCATCTTGCATTTTGATATGATTCTAATGCATTCATCTCAGGATGGGTTTAGGGAACCAAACCGTTGGATCAAGTTTGCATTTTGATATGATCATAATGCATTTATCTTGACATGGTTTTAGGGAACTTTAATGGTCATATTGTCATTAGTTTATAAATAGTTAGAAAAGACCAAACCAAGTGCATTTATCTTGACATGGGTTAGGGAACATAACTGTTGGACCAAACCAAGTTTGCATCCTGACATGGGTTCATAATTGATGCAAACCAACCCAACGGCTATAGTTGGGGGTTTACTAGTTTATAACAGCTATTTCCAAACCAATCACTATAAAATCAAAGCATTTCCTACTTTTCCCCCCAATCAAATGGCAAACAAAAGTAACATTTTCTCAGGTCCCCAAGCCTCCTGTGGTAGTTTACTATTTGTTTGTCATTTTATTTCAAAAAGTGATGCTATACTAACACCCTTTTTGAAGGTTTCTTTTCTACTCCATGCACACCCTCCTTGTTGTCATAAGAATCAAATCCACTCCCTCATACAAGGCATATATCCCTGAAGTAAAAGGTGTGCATATGGCCAACCCTGTTTTAACACTTATATTAGGAACTAAATTCTTCCCTTCATTTCCATACCCATAAACAAAACACTACCTAACTCTATCTCTAGGTTTTTTGCTTCGGGGCACTTTCGAAATAGTCAAGAATTAGAGCAAAATCACATAAAGCAAAAGTGAGTCATAACTCCATTATCATAATCTAATGATCTCTCAATACAACTTCTGCTAAAACCATTTCAAAAATTCCTAAAACAAAAGTCCCCAAACCGAGGATGAAAGTCAAGAAATGAAAAAAGAAATTTGGATTCCCACAAACTTTTTAAACTAATTGCTGAAGTATTTAGTGAGATTTCACATACTCCTGAACGATGTGAAGACCTTCACTTTCCTCCCCATAATCCTGGAAAACAATTATTAAAAAAAACATATATTACAGGCCGTTGGCTGAAATAGATTTGTATGTCTCGGGATTATAAATGTACCTTCACAACGAGGCATGAGCAACCCACAACCTTTCGTGCCTTCCCTTCTGAATCAATCTTGCACAACTGTATTTAACAATAATTAACTATTAGTAGCAATCATACATTCTAGTATATACACATATAACCAAAACCACATATAAAGAAAATAAAAATGCTTCTTTGTAAAGATAAAAAAAATTGTTGACAGCCCAACCCACCCAATACTATCCAATCACTTAATGAACTCTTTTACTATCGCCATATATGTTTCATACTTTTACTTTGTGCATGTTTTGACCTGAACTCTTTTGACCCGCTAAGAAAATCAAACAAATTCACTTAATGAAACTATATGCATGTTTTGATACTAAACAAAGTAGAATAAAATCCATAATTAAGAACTTACACCAGCCCACTCGCCAAGAGTCTTTGCAGCAGGAACGGTTACTAAGCTCACATTATGGTCAGCACAAAGTGCTTTGACCAATTTTTGATAATCCGGCTGGTTACAGTCCTCTGCCAACACACAAAGTAAAGCAGCGTGTTTTTCAATCACTTTTGCAGCCTCATGCAGGCCCCTCACAAGACCTCCATGAGCAAGTGACTTTCTTAACACAAGCTGCAAAGCGGTCATGATATCCATTGGCTCTCCAAGTGCTGCCGGGGCAGGTGCCTCAACAACTGGGACAACAGCCTCTTCACTGCAATATCGATAAACATTTTAAGGAACAAATGTACATAAATATAAACATATGAACAGAAAACAGATCGAAATTACAAATTACTTGAGAATGAAAAGGATCTAAACTTATAACATTAAACAAAATAGTGTAGTATTTTAGTTAACATACCCTGCCATGTTTTCTGTTGGGCAAATCTTCTTACAAACTGTCATGATAAGAAAACAAAGTCAGTTACATTATAAAGATTTAGTTCATTAATAAGTAATACAAACGGTACACTTTAAACTAAGGTCCATAAAATACAAATGAACTAGAAGAAAAAGAAAAAAGAAAGACAACTTACATTAGTTACATAGATATGGTCCATAAAATACAAATGGTACACTTCAAAAAAAAGGGTGATTATTTACAGATTCAAAAATTGGCCAAATAAAGTTGTCTCGTTGCTTTCTTAATACATCACATCTGAAGGCAAATCAAGTTATATAGCTACAAGGATGCAGAATACTACACAATCATCAATGGTTGCTAGAAGAACAGGTAGGAAGTAGAAATTTCACCCAAAAAAAAAACACTAATAACCAAAACTTATACAAAAGATAACTGCACTCAAATTTCTCACTTTGGCTCACTAATCTAAATGAGAATATAATTAGGATACAGATAACACATAACTACTCACTACTGCTTAATTTTATTAATTAAACTTATAAACAGCTTAATCAAAAGGTAATCACATGAATTTAAACAAACATAACAGCAATTATCACATGATACACTTCCCCCAAATTTAAAAGCTTTTGTTAAAAACAGATTAAAGCAATCTAGATATCGATTTTCTGGAGGTTTATAGGGAACATGCATAGAAATGAAGGAATTCGATAACTCCTTCATAAAAATTAGCAAAATTCCTGAAAATAATCAGTTCAACAATCCAAAAAACTATGTAAACGTAACATCACATGAAACATCTTCCCCGCATTCATTAATTATTGTAAAAACAGATTCGAACAATTGTAGAAATCCTTCGTTTCAAACTCCGGAAAATCAACATCTAGTTTGCCGCAGTATTGGTACATAAAAGTTAACAAAATATCAGTTTAATCTGACTGATAATCAAGAAAATGTAAGAAAAATATCAAATTGATCAATTATTCGATAGATATGAGTTCGATCTGAGTATGAGTACCTGCAGCTGCTGCTATGAAAATTTCGGAGAAGCGGAAGAGCGTGTGATGATAAAACCCTAGCTCTATATAAAGTCAGGCAAGTTTAATTTTAGCCCCTTAGGTTTTTTTATTTATCATTTTTTCCTGAGTTTATGACATGTCACTTTGGTTTAACTTTTTTTGTTTTGTTTTGAGTTAATATGCTTAACTATGCAAGTGTCAATTTTTTTTAACCATCTGTGGTTTAAGGTTAACTACTTTTTTTAACTACTTAAATCCTTTTGGCTAATGATGTCTAGCTTTTCTTGTTGGAAACAAGGTGTCCTGACCCGACGAATTAACGAACCCGACCGATATTGACCCGTAAGAGTTACACCCGGGGCAATGGATAATAAACTGATTACTATTTTAATTAGTTAATTGAACTGATTGGCAAATAAATAAATACTGATTTATTTATTTATTACGATGACATATTTAATCGGCTCGCGATTAAATGGACGGATGAGTTAAACTGTTAATGGGTTAACAGTCTAACCCATTGGTGGGCCATGGAGAATTCGCAGAAGGCCATGGTGGGCCCATGGTCTGCGAAATTCTCCTATAGGGTGGGGAGGAGTGGAGAACAAGTAATAAGTTTTCGAAACCCTGGTCTCCTCCTCCCCTCTCTCTCTCTCTGCGTCGCATACCAGGGAAGAAAAACCCTAAGCCGTCGCCGCCCTTAATCTCCGGTGACACCACCACTGCAATTCCGATGGATCAACGATTCGCAAGCATCATCCAGCGACTCGATCAGGAAGCAGCCACCGCCCGAGCCGAGGCAGCGAGCCGAGCCGAAGCCGCAGCCGCCGCCGCAGCCGAAGCCGCAGCCGCCGCCGCAGCCGAGGCCGCAGCCGCCACCGCCGCCACATCCGCCGGCGCTTCGCCGGTCGATCGCCGCCCGGTGGTTCTCGTGTTGCCGGCGCAACCGAGACCACCTCGTCCCGTGCCGTCCTCGTGGCCCGCACTGCTTTATCATCCGGTCACCGCCACCTCGTCGCCGCCGGTTCCCGGTGACGAGAGAATCGTAGGATCGGTCCCCGTGGCGATCCCGTCGGAAAGAATTTTGTCACCGCCACCGATGGTGAAGTTACCACCACCGCCGCCACTACCTTCGCCGCCTCCGATGGCCGCCGGAGTTTCAGTCGCAGATCTGACCCGCAGATTCGAGTCAGAAGTTTCAGTTCACCCTAGCGCGAGTCCATTGAACTCGGGTGTCTCGAACGGTTGTTCGGAACCCGCTAAGGTATATCTAATTTATTAGATATTTAATTTATTTATGTATTTATTTATTTATTTAAATAAATATATTTTCTATGTTTGTCGTGCCGGTGATTGATCCTGTTACAGTTGCGTCTGCGTTTTAATTCGTTTCCGCTGCTAAAATTAATTTAGAATTAATTTTATTATTAAATCGGTTTTAATAAAATTAAAATCGGTAACCCGGATCTCACTGTATATCCCAACATTTCTATTAAATAAAATGGTATTATAGAGGGACTAATTATAAGTCTATAACTAGCAATAATAAGTCTATCACAACAAAGAAGTATTATGAATATTTAGCAACTATTAGTTAGCCATATTTAGTAACTCACAACCTAATTAAATCACTAACGTGCATGATTAGAACTTAACACATAAAAGTCTAGCATGTAAATAATAGTTATGTGTTGTCTGAAGTAGTAGACCTTGTTAAAGGTGACCAACTCCCCCTTTTACTTAAGCCTTTTGGGCTTAGCACATATTCATGAGTCAAACTATTTGATGTTGTATATTAACATGTACTTTGTGTAATCATTAACTCTTTGAGTTACATACATATGCATTATGCTCTCCCCTAAGGAAGGAAGTGGGAATACTTGACCTTGGCCAATTTATTGGGCTACTTGACGATTAGCATTTGTTTAACACCCGACTCAAACACCAATGTTTTGCATCATGTATGTATGTAGAGTACATGTAATGTAATAGGGTTTTGCATTTAGACATTTGCTCACTTCAAAGTTGTGGCTTTGAGTCGTATTGATTTCTACAAATGTGGCATGATTTTATATACACCTACTACTATTGGTAGCTACTATTGTGTCACATTATGGACTTACTAACTTTATAGCTAATATATTATTTTGAGCGGGTGTTTCAGCCTTCAGGACTTGATTAATAAGAACTTTAGATGACCTAGCTATATTATGGATGCTAGAGTAATTTCCTTAGATGAGTGTCCAAGTTGTCTTTTAAATAATTTCACGTTTTATATTTCGGATAATTGTAATTATCATTTTCTAAACTTATATCGACTCTGATGTAGCACGAGAGTCTCGTGCCCTTGTCTTTTAGTTTTAGTTTATATAACCCCTTCAATTCAAACACGTATGATGAAGAGGGGTTGGTCGAGGTTTAGATTTTAGCTTATATAAAAAAGGTATAATGGTCAATTCACAGTTATCAAGATTTTTTAACAGACGTTCAACCTAGAAACATTAGATATTACGAATTAACAAACCTTACAATCATAGCAATAATTTTCATAGTTAAAAGAATGATCGATAAAATCGTCCAAACCTTAGAAACTATTACCTTAATTTCCCTAAAACAAACTTTTAAATAAACAAATCAAAATTTTGACTAATTATAAGGAATCATTAAATATCCGTTTGTATCTCTAGCGACAGCAAAACCCCGACAGTCGTCACATATTGTCCTTATCGTCGACCACTATGCTGTCCAATTATAACATAGCTAACACGATATAACCTAGGGGACCAAAGTTAGGCCATAAACAAGAATTATAAAACCACCACCAAATCCCTTTGCAAACTATAAACTTTTGCAAACTATAATAATCTAACCATGGGAATAGGAAGCTGGCTCTACACCAATAGCACCAAGAATTTACGGGTCAAAATCGTGCACCCGGGCGGGCACGCGGAGCTCCACGACCGACCGGTTCTGGCTTCCGAGATAATCCGTCGAAACCCGAGATGTTGCGTGGCTCACCCGAACGTTTTCAAGCAGCCGTGGGCAATCGTGCAGCCGGACACGATGCTAATGCCGGGCCAAAAGGTTTACGTTATTCCCGTTTCGACGGTCCGAAAGCTACAAAAACATTCGCTAAAAAGGTCGGGTTCGTCGGGGCACGAGGACCGAGATAGTCGTAGCTTTAGAGAGAGCGGTGGAGAGGACGACGGGGAGAGCGACACGAGTTGTTGTTCGGTGGAAGATAACGATTCGGTGTGCGTAAACTCGTTTAACGGGGGAGATAAGTCCGAGGGGAAAGGTTGTTTTACGTGTGGGTTGTCGGGGTCGAGGCGTAAAGCGGGCCCGACCGCTTCGTCGGGTAACGGAGGATCACCGGGTAAACTGATATCCCCTCTTGAGTATTGGCAACCAAGTCTTCATAGTATAGTTGAAGAAAGAAGCAATATGAGTCTTGTGGAACATAGTATTGTTGAAGAGAGAAACAACATTATTAGTGTTGTGGAACATAGTAGTGTTGAAGAAAGAAACAACATTAGTGTTGTGGAAGAAGAAAGAAACAAATAGGGATGTTTGTTGTTGGTTGGAAATAAGTCAATTTGGTATGTTGATCGTTCTAGAATTGGTGGAATTTGTCATCTATTCGATTTTACAAATAACCAATTGATAGTTTTGATGTGTTCAATTTTGGGGTGGTTCAATTTTAGGTGGTTAAATTATCATGCAATTAAGTTATATTTATATTGAATGAATATCTTTCAAAACATGTTACTTTGAGTGGTTATATGTTGTAGGTTAATGATTAAGAAATGATGGAAAAATCAAGGTTCAAGTTCATGTGAACAAATACAAGGGAGTTGGAAACAGAAAAATAAAAAGCTGAAAAAGACCATGTATCATAAGATGGATCCGCATACGATACGGTGACATTCACCGTATTTTTTTCCTGCGTTCACTTTAGCACATAAAGTTCCATCCGTAAAGAATTTTTGACTCCTGTATGATACAGTAAAACCCGCCATATGATACGGTGACGGCAGTTTCAGGGCGATTTTACTTCCTTTCCATGACTTCTTAGGGAATTTTCGGGATTTTCACAACATTCCAACTTGGGGACTTAGAGGAGACACATTGAGGCAATTTTCGGTCAATCAATTGATTCTTAATCATCCTTTTCATCAAATCAATCCACATTTCGGTATGAAGATTATGTTCGGCTAATCATTTCATAATTGCAACTAGGTGTAGGAGTTCGTTAAACTTTCACGACTAAACTTATGTTTGATTTTGAAGCACTTTGCTACTTGCAATCATGTTACTCGAATGTTTATGAAATTGTCTAGTACTATAACGTTTATGTCGATGTGCTAAATGTTTTATGTGTAGAAATCTACGTTGGTTGCATTCCACTCTAAAGAGACTTTAGATATGTAGTATATGTTTCCATTTACGATATTTGTCATGAATCGTTGTGGAATGCTCATGGTTACACATTGGTATCATTCCACCTAAAGATACTATAGTATTGTGTATATGTGCTATAGGTGTAATCACATTTCATTGTTAGATTGACATAAAGGTAATTTGAGTTATGTCTATGTTAGTATGTAACTTATCCTTATTTCGATTATGTTCTAAGTCTTACTTGTGATCGATTGAATTTTGAATGCGGAAGTAACTATTTTGTTAATCATAAGTAAATCTCTCTTTTCATTTGTGTTTATGTAATTAGTCTTTATCGTCAATCCAATCATCAATTTTACATTATGTTAGCAATACTAATCAATTTGAACTATGCACCAACCACTAACTCCTCATGAGTTCGACAACCCACTTACCCTTGCTAGTTATTCAACTGAGGTTATTTGAAACACAAGCTCTCTCTACTTTTGATCGACACTTCGACATCGATCAATAGTTAACCAATTAATAGTTGATAAGTATTAGGAAACACAGAGGGCGCGTTTGTACAATAATATTTTGATTTCTAATAATATAAAACCTTCTTAAAACTAAATGTAGCGGTTTCATCGCATGAACCCCAGACATAGTGGTTCGTAGCAACGTGCTCTAATCCTCTGAGCTACAGGTCCCACTGCGTCTCAACCGGATCTGTTCATGGAAATACCCAAAGATAATGAACATTTGCTCTATCCAGCCATTTCGGGTTAAGAAGATGTCACATTTATCTTTACTATATCTATATAAGAACGACGCTTTCCTAGGTGTGAAGTGGGAGAGAAGGGATGTCATAATTGAGGTTTTGAATAAGACGACATTTATATTTATCATTTTTGGTTTTTTTTTCATATTAGAAATGTATGAAAAACAATAGGTGTGAAGTTTTTTTTATCATTCTGACGTCGAACTATTTTTTTCGCAGGACCTCCCCTACAGTACCGTCATCACAATAGAGTTTAACCACCAAGTCATGACTTCACCGCCACCACAACGTCAGCCTTAGCGGTGTTCTCATACCTTTACACACCCTTCCCCTCCTCCTTGTAATCACGCGACCAACTAGTATAAACTATAACAACAAGTAGTATAAGTAGGGCATTGTGTTCGTTCACAAGCCACCCAAGCATGTAAACATATTCTTGTATTTTTGTAATCAACTTCAAGTAAGACTGTCTCCAATGTGGTCCGTGTGTGCGCGCACATATGTGTGTGTATGGGTTGGTCAAACCCTACTCAACAATGACGGAGCTATGATTTTTTTATTTATAGTCGGATTTTTTAGTGCTAGAAATTATCTTAACTCGCTGCTCGACTTTTTTGTTTGGGTCAGTTTTAATCACATAAATAAAGATAACTTATCATTGCAACTAGCAAAACTAAGAACTATAATGTCATAATCATTTAGAAAGAATAATGGAACTACTTATTCCAATTCGATATTCATTTTTTTTTTTTTGATTTTTTTTAAAGTATAACGTCTTATCATACTAGGGGTGTTGATCGGGTTTTGTATTCGGGTTTCGGGTTAAACGGGTCGGGTTTTTTGGGTTTTCTAGTAGATGGAATCCAACCCACAACCCGACCCTAATTGCCCTCGAGTTGTTCGGGTTTCGTGTTTCGGATTGCGGGTTGATTCGGGTTAGGTTATTCGGGTTTCGGGTTAAATACAAAAGATATTAAATACCTTGTCTTAACCTAACTTACGATTGAAAAGAGCGGAATCAATCAAAGAAGTTGATGAAACTGAGTTCTGTAGTACAATGGAAGAATGAATTAAACCTTGTATAACTTTAAATGCCTTAAGAAAACTAAACTTTTAATAACCTAGAATATAACGGCTAATATATATCGTATGATTTTTTCTAGAATAGATGGATTATAAAAGTATAAAATGTTTATCCGGAACTTTAAAAGTTAAAAAACAAAATTTGAGTGGAATAAGGATATCCATATTCAAAATATATATGGTGTTAATTACGAATTGAATAAAAATATGGAGTCATGGATGGTTGGATGTGCAATTCTCATATTTAAAATATATTCGACGAAATTAATATGTGTATTCGTGTTAATTGGGTTAACCCGAACAACACAAAATCAACCCTATTACCAACCCATATAACTAATTCGGGTTCGGGTTGAAGTGTAATTCGGGTTCGGGTGATTCGGGTTTACAATAACTTGGGTCGGGTGGGTTCGAGTCGGGTTCGGTAATCGGGTTTCGGGTAAAAACGACACCCCTATATCATACATGCTCAACATATAGACAATTGATTCATGGAATCATCGTTTGTTTCCATAGGAAGCAAACCCCTCATACACATGACATCAAGTCGTCATGCCGAGATATATTAAAAAAGTACAACTACATCTACGCAAATAACAGCTCAAACTTAAATCTTCATCATCTCCTCCGTCGATTAAAAAACCCTTTCTAATAGCACAACCAAGAAAATACATGTTACATATTTAAAATCGACCTAAACCCTAAATTCCTAAAACAACGAAAAAAAACCCGAAAAATTGTTAAAGGACAAAGAGTGTAACAAAAAAAAAGATAAAAGACCTAAACCCTAAATTCCTAAAACCTCATAACTGAAATATAACTCTGAATAACCCAAAGAACAAATATGAAAATCTTTGGAATTGGACGTAAGAAAAGGAAAATCAAACCCGGATTCGAAGCAATAACCAAAGTAGAAGCTTAGATTGGGCTTTTTTTTTTTTTGGAACAGCAGATTTTATAAAAAACAAGGCTAAAAAAGCCAAGAACCACAAACAATTACATCATTAAGAGAGGGTTAGTAAGCCACTAAGTCCAAGACAGTCTACACTTCCTATTTCTATTGGAATACCAGAAATAAGAAAAAGAAACAATATTATCAAACAATTCACCGTTCCTTATACGAGAAGGATTGAAAATGAAGTCGTTTCTGAATCTCCAAATCATCCACCATGCCGTGAAACACACCATCTCAATAAGATCCTTTTTCTCCTTACTAAGACTCGCAACATCTAAAAGAGCAATTAAATTCACCGGAGCCAACGGGGCTATGCACCCAACCTGAAGCCATTGAGCGATCAAACCCCAAATCTTCCCCGCAACATCACAAGAAGCAAAAACATGAGCAACCGACTCAACATTCAAGACGCAAATCGGACAAAGAATATTCGAAATATCTAAGCCCTTTTTACTCAAGTTTAGCCGAGTAGGCAGGCTATCCAAAAGAATTCTCCAAGCCAAAATATTTACCTTTTTTGGAACAAATTTGTTCCATCTCGTAGCATGATCAAGCGAAGGTAAAGTTTTTCGATCGATCACATTCCTCACCGTCTTCACCTTGAACTCTATCTCTCCATCTAAAGACCAAACCCACGAATCATTGTCACTAATTAAGGGAGGATGGCTCTCGATAAGGGCCTTTAAATCACGAAATTGCTCATCTTCACATCCCCCCCTAATCGCACGACGCCACATCCAACCAACCGAAACAAGACGATCCCTGACCGTGCAATCTGTGTCCGCCTCTAACCGAAATAATCTATTAAACTGAGTAGATAAAGGACTGTCCCCCATCCAAACATCCTTCCAAAATGACGTGCAAGACCCATTACCAACTTTTTTTCGTATTGAATTTAAAGAAATTATATCTTTATCATGCAACTCTAAAACAACCTTGCAAATACCATGCCATATGCCACTACCCCCCTTTTTAGCCTCTTTAACCATATCCTCACCATGAATATGTTTAACCACTTTAACCCACATCGACTCTTTTTTATTTAGAAACCTCCAACGCCATTTATACAACATAGCCATATTCATCGCGTGAAGACTTCCAAAACCCAAACCCCCAGACTCCTTTTCAGAAATAATAACCTTCCAACTAACCCAAGGCATTTTGCGCGAGAATTCATCTCCTCCCCAGAAAAATTTAGATCGCAAAGCCTCCAAAGTATTCTTTATCTTAGCAGGAACACGGAACAAAGAAAACCAATACGAGCCCAACGACCCCAACACAGAAGTAGTCAACGTAGAACGACCACCCATGGAAAGAAGTTTAGAATTCCAAGAGGATAATCGCTTATTAAATTTGTTCAAAAGGGGATCCCAGCTCGAGATCCGAGACATCTTCCCCCCAATAGGAATCCCCAAATACTGAAACGGGAATCCTTCATCTCTACAACTGTAGGGCTATATTATGTAAGGCATGAACATTAGTTGGGCTTTTGTATTTGGGCTTAATCTAGCTTAGTTAATAGGCCATGTGGGCCATTTAAATGTTTATGATTGGGCTAGATTAGTGTTTATGATTGGCCCAAGTTTTTGTATGAGGTGGTATAAATACCACCTCATTGTAATCGATTATCCTCAAGCTTTTCTATACTAAATACAAGTTTACGATTTCTTCTTGGTGCTCCAAGTTTACGATCAGCTTCATAGTAGTGTTTATTCATTCAAGACTTCATCTTTCTCATAGATCTAGTCTCTTCTACTACTATTCTTCTTGAATCGATCTTATACGAGGATTCCGCACTCGTGTTTGATTAGATATCGTGTGTTTGGGAGATTTCCGGACCTACAATTGGTATCAGAGCCAAGAATCTTAGATTCGAGGCTCTCACGATATTGATTCAAGAGTTTTCTGGGTTTGTGTTCGAGTTTTCTTGAAGATTCGAAGGTTTTTGGTGTTCACGACTGTTGCTGCTGCTGTTCTACGAGTTTTGGGGTGTTTACGATAGTTCCAGTTGAAGATCTTCATCATTTTGTGCGTTTACGACTCCAAGATCAGTTTTTTGGGCGATTACGATTCGTACTATTGGAGTTTACGACATTTCCAAGTCGTATTCGGCGTTTACGACTTTGCAGTATCGGAATCAAGGGTCGGAATCGAAGTTTACGATCATTTGGATCGTAATTGGTGTTTGCGATCATCGCTTATCGGAATCAGTGTTTACGACAACCGGAGTCGTAATCAGTTTGTCGTAATCGGTGTTTACGACTGTCTCTATCGTAATCTGTGTTTGCAATTTGTTTGGATCGGAATCAGTGTTTCCGATCGTAATCAGCTATTTACGATCGTAATCTCATATTTTGGACATTTGGACTTTAGTTTTAGGTTTCCTAAGCTATTGAAATGGATTTTGAGCCGAGCATGTATCAGAAATTGGACTTCGAGATCGGATCTATAACTCGTCCGCCAAGACTAACTTCAGCGGATAATTTCTTAGAGTGGAAATACAGATTCGAAAATCATTTGAAGAGTGTGGATCTGAGGTTATGGAGGGCTGTTGTGAATGGACCGTTTACACCTACTCACGCAACAGGAACAAATGCAGGGAAAGAGAAGAAAGAAGACGAGTATGATGATGATGACTGGGAGAGGTGCAACAAGGCTGAGAGGGCATTTGCGATAATGACTATGGCCCTAACTCCAGATATTGCTCAGGGATTCAAACACTGCAAAACAGCAAAGCAACTGTGGAATGCCTTGATTGTTGCTTATGAAGGGAACCCTGATATTAAGGCTAGTCGGAAGCAGATGTTGAAGCAGAAGTTTAACTTGTTCAATCATATTCAGGGTGAATCGTTTGAAGCTCAAGTTCAGAGGTATGTGTCACTGATGGCAGAGATGTCGAGTTATGGAGTAGAGCCAGATACTGAAGACAAGAATTTGAAGTTGCTGAACAGTCTGCCTAAGTCTTGGAACACCAATATATCAATCATCAAAGACAACAATAGGCTGAGTGAAGTGACTTTGGATGAATTAATCAACAAGCTGAAATCCAAGATGATCGATGATAAGCAGAGAGAGCTGAACCACATAAGTTCTCTAAGTTTGGCTGGAAAGTTGAATCAGGCTTTGCTATCGGAAGAAGTTGAGGGTAAGCATGAAGGAAAGTTTACAGGGAATGGATCAAGCTCAGCTCCTATGTCTAGTGCTTTTGTTGCACAGCCTCAAGGTAGTTCAAGCGGAGGTGTCAACTCTGAAGATGTCAATGATCCTAACTTTGCCCTTGGTATGGGTTTCATGAACAGCTATCATGCCCTTGTGGCCGGGAATCTTGTACCTTCTGATATGGTGGCTGGTGATCTTAATCAGATAAATCCTGAGGACGTGGAGATGCTGGATGTCTCTTGGCAAATGGCCATGGCTGTCTTCAGAGCCAAGAAATTTATGGCCAAAACGGGAAGGAACGTCTGGAAGGATCAGGATAAAATCAGAATGGGGTTTGACAAGTCGAAGCTAAGGTGCTATAATTGTGATGAGTATGGTCACTTTGCCAGGGAATGCACGAAGCCCAAGAAGGAAAGAGCTGAAGAAAAGAAGGTTGCTGAAGTGAAAGGAAAGGGTGATGCCAAGGCACTGGTGGTTCAGGAAGGTGGTGGTTATGACTGGAGTTCTCAGATGAAGGATCTTAGTTTGTCACATGCTTTGATTGCTACTGCAGAAGAGGATAATGAAGAAAATCATGCCTTTGTGGTCACTGATGAAGGAAAGCCTGAGGAGAGTCAGATAGAAGACAAGGAAGCGTTCGTTGCTGATGCTGAAAACCTAAAGGTATGTTCTGATCCCACTTGTGCTCGTATTATTCCTGGTCTTAGACAAATCTGTAAGAATTATCAAATAGAATTGTTTGAGGTCAAGTGTGAGAGGAGCTCATTTAAGGGTAGATGGGTAAAAAATGAGGAAAAGGTTAAGGCACAAAAGCTAGATATAGTGAAGTACCAACAGATAGCAACTGAGAAATCTATCCTGTATGATAATGCCAAGTTAGAAATAGCTGACCTTAGAAAACAGGTAGATGAATTGACTCATAAGACTAATGAGATGCAAGTTCAGTTAGATATGAATCAATTGAGAAACAAGAGAATGCTTCAGGCAGGTAAAGAACTATCTCAGGCAGTTATTTGTGGACAAGTAGGAAAACACACACCAGGTTTTGGGTCAGAAAAGTCTGACAAGTCCGTGGCCGCAAATGTTATAATTCCCCCACCTATCCCTAGAGATATCATAGGAATGCTCTATGAGGAGGACCAAGTAGATAGAACTAGCTCAGGATATCATGAAGCTGGTCCTCCTATAGATAGCTTGATGGTTGGTGTGACCCCTATGACAGAAGTAGAGAAAGAACAGGAGAAACTTGGTTTATATAGGACAGGTAGTCAGAACAATGTAGTTGACCTCACAACTAAACCAGGTTCTTCCCAGGAATCTTTAAACAATAATGTTAGTTCTTCTAATGTTTTTGTTACATGTGCAGATGTTGTAGGCATTGAAGATGTATCTGGGGAGGATGCTGAATGCTTGAGGGTCAATGAGTGTCATGAGTCTAGTTGTTCTGTTTTTAGTTTACCTAAGGATGACGTTCTGGCATCTGTGTCAGAACTTGAAACATCCAAGTCCAATCAAATTGTCTTGTTAAAACGTGTTTCTAATCCTAATGAAGTCGTTAGTTCCTTTAAAATGCGTGTTCCTAACACAAAGATTGGCCGTAAGTCTAAGCCCAATGATTTTGTTCCGTATCCCCAGGTTGTGTCAACTTATAATAGAACTGATAAATCAAAATCTGAACAATTTTGTTTAATAACACAACCTGAAAAACATTCAAAACGTGTGATACACAAATGGGATGATCAACCGGAATGGAAGTCGTCTTACCCAAGACGCTCATACTTGTGTAGCAACGTCAATGGGCCTAGACAAATGAATTGTTTTCAATGTGGTCAACCAGGTCATTTTGCTGCTAATTGTATGAACAGACCCTATGAGCCATATTATCCGCAGAACAAGCGGACAACTATGCTTGAGAAAATGATGAGGGGTGAGAACAGAACTCAAAAACAGCAAGCATCGTCACAGGGGAAGCAAAGTTCTGAACCAATGAAGACTCAACAGTCTAAGGTTCTAAACACAAAGGCCCCAGTGACGAAGCCTGTCAATGAAAGGAGAGATGTGGGCCAAACTTCCAAACCTGCTTATGCAGCTAAAGGAGTTTTCAACAAACCAAATAAAATGAAAACAAAACCTTTTGAGAAACAAGTACCTAAAGTCAATCAGGCTGCTAAACCTAAGGGTAAAGCAGTTATGGAACAACCAAAAGTTGTCACTCAACCAAAACAAATGGTTTATACCAAATTAAAACTTGAGTGGA
>JBCNJP010000010.1:106766294-106835203 GCA_039602395.1 Deinandra increscens subsp. villosa | reverse complement strand
GTACAACCAGCTGGACCCAGTTCTAAGGGTGCCAGTGGTCAAGAAGAAACTGTTGATGAAGCCCTTCAAGAGCAACCGTCTCTCACACAGACTGAAGATGGTGATGATCAACCTGCCCCTGTGCAGCAAGCTAGTCCGATTCTGAACGTGCAAAGCCCTGTACGTGAAGATAGGCAATTTCTGGAGGTTGAGAGCACCTTCGTTGTTCCAAGTCCGGTTAGAGTGAGCATCTCTACCGCGACCAGCCAACCACTTGCGGCTCCAGGTTTCCGCCCATTGATGGCTGCTGAGCTTCCAGTTGATTTGAGGATTAGTGCTGATCCTCAGATCAACTTCCTGATCTCTCAGAATAGGATCAGACAGAATGAGATCAAGGCTCTCATGGAAGAAAACCAGCGTTTGAGAGAGAAGGATGAGGCAAGCAGCAAATATATGAGAGAGTATGAGGTGGCAGACAAGGAAAGAATGGAATATCTTTACAAGATGATAAAGGACCTGAGAAGGAAGGTTAATGCTCTGACAGATGGTGTACGGCCTAACAACACAGGTGCCCCTGGTCAGAGTTCATCTCAGGGAAATCAAGCTGCTGATGCAATGGAGACTGACGAAGGTGATGAGAATATTGTGATGCCGGATTACGCCCACTGTGGCAGGATCATCTCAAAGGCTCCAAGATTCCACGAAAACTGGTTCAAGGAGTTTTTCCAAGTACCAGCTCCCACACAGTACACCATTGATGTTGGTGAAAGCTCGATTGATAGACGTGGGAGTCGTGAGACTATCTTATGCTGGCATTACGATATGGAGAAGAAGATCTTTGCCGTGATCTGTGACGGCTATAGTCCAGTGGAGTACTACTCTACACATGCTCAATTCCACTCCTGGACTGAGCCTGAGATCAGGAGCCTTCTGAGAGCTCCATTTATTAACAGGTGGAATGGACCAGAAGGTAATCAGATCAGAGATAATCTACTTGGCCACATGGAGAATGATTTCAGAGATTTCGAGCTGAAGGAGGTCAGGTGGAGAGAGACCGGGACTGACCCTGTGACAGGGGAGTCTATTGGAGAAGCACGGAGGCCACCAACTAAGCGCACAAGGGTGATTAATATGTTGGATGAGATCGAGGATGAAACACTGGTAAGAAACTTTGATTGCTGGTATTACGATCCAACAACACATGAAGTGGTGGTTCTCTGCAAGCCGATGCGTCAATTCAGATTTTATGACCCGGTGGATTTGCTTAGATTTGGTGAGAAAGATATCAAGCTTCTGGCCACCCAACCCATACTTGGAGACGAGAATGATATGGCGAATGCTATAAGGGTTGGCATATTTGATGGAGCAGCGAAGAAGATTGTAGAGAACGGATGGTGGACGAACAACGTTCAAACATCATTCAGGTTTGACTTGCTGCTGCCGTGAAGTGGTCTAATGGTTCATGCCTAGGGGAAGATTGTAGGGCTATATTATGTAAGGCATGAACATTAGTTGGGCTTTTGTATTTGGGCTTAATCTAGCTTAGTTAATAGGCCATGTGGGCCATTTTTATGTTTATGATTGGGCTAGATTAGTGTTTATGATTGGCCCAAGTTATTGTATGAGGTGGTATAAATACCACCTCATTGTAATCGATTATTTCAAGCTTTTCTATACTAAATTCAAGTTTACGATTTCTTCTTGGTGCTCCAAGTTTACGATCAGCTTCATAGTAGTGTTTATTCATTCAAGACTTCATCTTTCTCATAGATCTAGTCTCTTCTACTACTATTCTTCTTGAATCGATCTTATACGAGGATTCCGCACTCGTGTTTGATTAGATATCGTGTGTTTGGGAGATTTCCGGACCTACAACAACCCATTAACCTAGCCATGTGTTTCACTTCAGACCTTGTAGTACCAACTCCCAAGATTGAAGATTTAAATAGGTTAATTTTCAAGCCCGAAGCAAGATAAAAGCATTGAAGAGCATTAATCATGTTTACCATATTTTCCTTACACCAATCACCAACAATGATCACATCATCAGCATAAAACAGATGAGAGATAACCATGTCTCCAACCCTAATTCCACGAAACAAGCCAGCAGAGACAATATCAGAAATAGCCACGTGCAAACCCTCCATGGCAATAATGAATAAGAAAGGAGCCATCGGATCACCCTGTCTCAGACCTCTTTCCAGACAGAACTCCTGACTAGGACTACCATTAATCAAAATTGAGGTCCTAGAAGAAGACAAACACGCACGAATCCAACCAATCCAAGCGTTACTGAACCCCATAAAACTCATAATGTCGAACAAGTATTCCCAGCATAAAGAATCATACGCTTTAGCAAAGTCAATTTTAAATAACATCACCTTCCCTTTCTTTTTCGAACACCACTCAACCAACTCGTTTAACAGTAGGGGGCCATCTAAAATTTGACGCCCTTTAATAAAAGCCGACTGTTCTGGGCTTATCAAACAATCAATTACAGAAGCCAATCTATTCGCCAAAATCTTAGAAATAATTTTGTATTGAACACCAACCAAGCTAATAGGGCGAAAATCATTGAATAAAATCGGATCCTTAGTCTTCGGAATCAAAGTGATAAACGACGAGTTACACCCCAGCGGAATCTTAGAAGACCTGAAAAATTCAATCACAAAGTCAAGAACATCATTTTTAATCAACTCCCAATGTTTTTTTACGAATCCAAAAGAAAAACCATCTGGTCCAGGCGATTTAGAACTACCACATGACCACACTGCATCCTTAACCTCCAATAAAGTCGGCAACTGATCCAACGCCAACCTATCGATTTCGGTTAACTTTCGAAATTTGTCATTCCTATTCGTCATCTTAACCCCCTCGAACAAAGAAAATTTAGATTTAAAAAAATCCAAAAACCCATTTTTAACCGCATTCGGATCCTCCACCCAACTCCCATTAATGTTAATCCCTCGAATCGTCGAATACCGCCGCTTTTTATTGACAATACCATGGAAATACTTAGAGTTTTCATCTCCCTCGATACCCCATTTAACCTTAGCATCCTGAGCTAAATCCAACTCGTTCAAACGTTCCACGTCGTTAATTTTCTTCATCAAGTCGCGCCGATTACGTGCCATATCAACATTAGGTATATCCGAAACATCAATCAATGTATCAAGCTCAACAAGCTCACGGTGGAGCTAATTAAGCTTAACTTCACGAGAAGGCCTGTCCGAAATCCAATTTTTTATCTTCTTTTTCAAATCTTTGAGTTTGTTTTTAAAATCAATCATCTTGCAATTTGAAGCACCATAATTTCCAGAACCCCAAGATTCACCAATAAACAAATTGAACTCATCATCCAATAACCAAGAATTATATAATTTAAAAGGAGCAGGACCATAATCGACACATTTTGACCGAAGAATAATTGGCCTATGATCCGAAAACGACTTATCGAGAGCAAGAGCCGTCAAATTAGGATGCGAAGAAAACCAATGATCCGAGACCAAAAATCTATCCAATTTGCTAAATTTGGCATTATTAGCATCAACTCTCGTGAACTTATAACCTCCCAACGGGATATCCACCAAGCCACCCGAGTCAATAAATGCATTGAAATTAGATGCATTAGACAAAGAAAAAGCACACCCCCGTCGTTCCTCACTACAACGTACCGAATTAAAGTCCCCAAATATCACAAAATTACCACGGTTAGAATCCATAAAAGTTAAAATCTCATTCCAAAGCATATTTTTTTCCGCTTCCGCTTGAGGCGCATACACATTAATCATAAAATACTTCTGCTTGGTACTAAGCCACTCCCCTTCAACAATAATCAAATATTTAGAGCACAAAGATGAGGACCGTTTAAAATGAACCGGATCCCATATAGATAATAAACCTCCCGAATGCCCATTAGATAAAACATAATCAAAATTAAATATGGAATTACCCCATAAACTTCGAACTTTAGTTAGATCCAGCGAAGTCATGAAAGTCTCTTGAATCCCCATAAAACTAATGGAATGGGAATTCGCTAAAGTAGCCAGCTTCCTCCTCTTCATCCCGTTCCCAATTCCACATATGTTCAATGACAATATATTCATTGATCAACCATGTTCACACTCATCCTATTCACAATCTTCTGAAGGTCATTGGACGTGCCCTCCATATTTAAACCCATGACACTACCAATCTTAATAACCCGGTTCATGTCGTTAAGAATAGACCCACCTATATGAACAGTTTCTTTAGAGATGGATTCGTGTTTAGAAATCTCCGGATCCACGGTGACGTCCTCAGATTGAAATTTAATCCCCGAAAAACCCGGAGGTTTTGATGGATCCGAACTAGTAGACATATCTCCAGAACTATTATCCCCCATCACTGATGTCAAAGGAATATTTGCAATTCGCTCTTCTGAATTTAAATTTTTTGGACGACCTTGTTTCTCCAATTCGCCAATAATTCTGTAGGCGGAAAATGGATCCTCGGAAACCGAAGGTTGCACTCCTATATCCATGGCTGATTTTTGTTTATCAATTTGCACAGATTCCTTCTGAAAAGTGTCTCCAACCCTCTCGGATCCATTCTCCACTGAATTCTCGCTGCCTTCTTCATCCGATGAATCATTAACACTCAACTCCTCCCCTTGTGAACTAGTGTCCAATTCCCTTTCTAGAGATGGACACCAATTTCCATATTCCTTAATAAACACCTCAAAGTTTTTGTCCTCTATTTCCAAATTAATTTTTTCTTGAATGAAGCACTTAAGATTAGTAAGAACACATACCTTCTTAATGCCCATTGGTTCATCTTTATCTTCATCAACGAAAATCACATTCCCCCATTGTTTGCAAATAAATGCCAAGGCTTCCTTGTTCCAAACTGACATTGGGAGTCCCAAAAGTTCTAACCAAATCATACGCTCATCCGGTATAAAAGTAGCGGAAGCCGGAAGGAATCTCGTAAACATACGCTTCATGCACTCATTTGCTTGAAACTGAGTGCATTGATCCACCGAAGAAAAGTCAATTGCCACCCAACGACCTCCCACATACCGAATGTTCAAACCCACAAAACCCTCAACTCTACAAACCGAATACAAACGGACTATAGATGTAACGTCGAGGAGTTTAGCCAAAACAATTTGCTTCAAATTAGAGAAAGGGTTTAACATATCCTTTGGGATTACAACCTTTTTGATTAAAGATGATTCTTGTTTCATATTCATCTTTAAAGGTTCTGTTGCCAAAGAAGGTTCAGACTCAATAATTGGAACGCTTGTCTTCTTCACGTAAACACTCTTATTATGAAGAACCCTAGTTTGTGACATCTTATGATGAATTTTAACAGGAACATTGGAAAATCTAGCCACATCGGCAAAAACGTGATAAGTTCCAAACCACATAGAGCGCAGATTCATTAACATCGCATCGATATCATCCACTTTCTTGAACCTAACGAAAGCAAATCGATGACCAGCCCTCGATAGATGCTTCGCAATATACACATCCGTTACCGTACCCCATCTCTCACATCGTTTCCATAGGTCCGAAGTAGACAATGAAGGGTTAAAATTACATATGTAAAAGGAGGTTGAAACTGACCGAAGATCGTGGTGGTTCTGGTTGAATCGAGGAATGAAACGATTCTGTATCGTATTAGACCGAGCCTGCAGATCAGAGGACTGAGATTTCCGATTACGTACCGTATGCCATTGACCGTCATTATCTCAAGGCCGCCGCATTCTCTATCTTTTAGTGTCTAATGCCAATTTTGAACAATTAAATTATCTCTTCTCAAAGCTTAGATTGGGCTTAGCAAATCATAAATCATGGAATGAATTAACCATAAATCGTGAATCTCGCAGCGACGACAACTAACGAATTAGTGGCAGCGTTGGCGAAGGCGGAAGTTCGGTTGCCAACGATCGGGATTCTTGGTGTGGTTCGATTCTGATAAAGTGGCAAGGGTGGATCGATTGGGGGACGAAATGGAGATATAAAGGACGTTTGGAGAAAAGTTGTTATTGACTTATGACTTTTTCAAAATTAGTTTTAAAAAAAGTGTTTGGACTAGTTTTTTTTGTGGAAAAACCAATAAGTCAATAAGTTATTTTTAAGTGTTAATTAGGTGAGTAATAGTTAAACAAGGGTATTATGGTAATTTAACACTCAATAAGCCAAAATCAGGTTCCAAAAAGCTAGGGCTGACAAATTTTTACAGAGACTTGTTAATACGACATGAAACGACACGAAGTTAAATAGGTTTGGGTTTAAGTTAAACATGTTTCGTGTCATAAACAGGTTGACACGTTTATGACACGATTAAAATTAACATGTTTATTATCGTTTAACATGTTTATGACATGATTAAACACATTTATTATTTTAATAATTTTTTAAAAATAATTAAATACATAATAAAAATCAAAGTCCTTTTATAATTTGAGATTTATACCTTAACCTTTTGATTTTCACCACCTTACCAACTTTGATAGCTCAAATTCTTTAGATTCTTCAAATTCGTCAACTGTTTTCGTTTTATATTATTCAATTTATTTTTGGTTTACATTCTCAGTATGTTAACCGCGTCTAACCAGCAACACGTTTATAAACAAATTCATGTTTGTGTTTGAAGAAAGTGACACGATTAGTTAACTGTGTCGTGTCATGTCTGACCTATGTGACACATTTAGACATGTTTTACCTACTCTACCAAAAGCAGAAAATTGTGGCTTATTCAAAATGACTTTTTAACCTTATACCAAAATCTAAAAAGTAACCTATACAAAAACCTAAAAAGCAAAATATGCTTATCAATTACTAAACACTCCAAGTAACGTATTGGTTTCTTTTTTTAAAAAGCTAATATATCAATAAAGAGTTTTTATAAGCAATCCCAAACACCACCAAAGATCTTCTAGATCTGCTATAGTGATGATTAAAGAGATGGAAGGGTTCCAGAGCGAGCCCTATAATATGATCCATCTGATAAACGAATTCGTACTCGAGCTAACTCACGAGACTTATCAAGCCTTTTATTTATATAATCTTGATTTTACTTATAGAATATATGTTAGATAAATACCAATTGCTATATATACAAGATTATGATAAAATATCTATATAATATTCATATTGTGTGTATACTAAAATTACAAGTGTTAATATGGGGAAAGATCTATAGAAAACCAATAATTATCCAGAAAACCAAAAAACCAACCTTTTTTTCTCTATAACTTCTTCATATATTAATATTTTTTAAAAATAATTTCACCAAAAATTCTATAATTTTATTAGCTTTATTTATGGAAAAAAAAATTTAAAAAATAAAAGTTTAGTGATTTTTTATTATTGCATCATGCAATAGTACCAATAGTATTGCATAATGCATTATAATTAAAACTACTTAAAAACAAGAGACTTAACTTAAATATGAATGTGGTTTATGCGAATAATGTAAAAAACAAAGAATTGACATTCATAAACCAATTTTATATTATTGTTGCATAGTGCAATATTAATTTCAAGCTAAAATTCGAATTTTATTTTATTTTTAAAAAAAAACTCGAAAACGTTTTTAAAGTTTTTTCTTTTTCCAATATTTTTAAAATCATGAAAGAAACATATAAAAAAAGTTTAAAAAAAAATAATTTTTTTCCTTGGTTTTTTGGTTTTTTATAAAATATTGGTTTTCTATAGAACACAACCCGTGTTAATATATAGAAAATTTGTTTATAAATTTTTATGGAAAAAATATATTTTAATAATAAACAAGTTAAACTTGATCTTAAATAATTTCTTACAAGCTGAACTTAAACTCACTTATCTTTAAACAAGCCGAGCTTGAGTCTTGATGAGTTTCGACTCATTTACACGTTGAATGCCATCGGTTCTTACTTTGAAATTAGAAGACACATATCATGATGATATGAGTTTATCAACCCAATAAACAATTAGAAAAAAAAAAACTAAATAAAAACACAAGGACCATTCCTTTACTTATTACATTCACCCGGGACCCCTATGTAAATCTCCCAATCTAAAGTACATTCCCACCCCCCTTCACCGGTCTATAAATTGCAACATTTAATTAGGGTTCACTTCACATACATTCTTCAATTCAAGCCGTTCTCATAGCCTGAGGCCTGCCCGTCGACCCACCTCCCTCAATTAAACAAACGCCATTGATTAATCGATTCGTCTTTTTATTGTTTATTTTTGTTTTTTGTTTTGTTTTTGTAAAGATTTGATTTGAATCTCTGCTGCCGCCATTGAAATGAAATCTGCAGAAAAAAAAAAGAGGAGGCTAAAAGGAGTTTGGGAGATGATGATAAAGATATCGAATCAAGTATCATATGCACATTAATAATATATGTGCTCTGGTGAATCAAATATTATTTGCACGTCAGTCTGATCCCAATCTCCATTGCTACCAGTCTTATTTCAATTTAATCTCCTTGTTTTCAATTTGTTCGGTTCCATTGATCTATGGATTTGTTTTTTTTGTTACTTATAAATAATATTTGTTATTTTGAGGATTTTTAGTTTTGGAGATCATGAGTTTCTTACAAACTGAATCCAAATCTAGAGGAGTCGTCAGAGTTGAAATTTTTTAAGCAATAAAACATGTATCTTTTTTGACTTGGTCTCGGTGGAATAGATGAGGATCAAAACCTTTCACATCTAACGATAGGTCATTTTTATGGTTTTGGTGAGCGGTGTGGCTTTGGCTATCACACCCATGGCTTCGACGATTTCGTCAGCTACCATCTTTTGTCTTTGTCTTTGTCTTGTGATCTTCGGTTTTCAACAAACAAACCGATCGGCTTTGTGAAGCCGGGAGTAGCCGAGAACGTTGTAAACGTTGGAGGTTGTGGAGGAGACGTCCTATCAGGGCATGCGGTATACCCGTGTTAAATTGGTGGTGTTAAAGTGCCACGTGGGCGGTGACTGGATAACACGACACTTTAACACGAAGTGTGGTATACATGGTGTTAAAGTGTGATGTTAAAGTGGGTTTTTTTATTAATTAAACAAATGAAAATAAAAATAAAAAATAAAATGCAAATTTGTGATTGGATGCGGACCCACCATTATCTCCTTTAACGCCCGTTGAACTTTTAACGCCATATTATGGCGCCTCCCTATAACGCCTAGAGGGGGCGGTGTTTGGCGCCGCATAACGCGGTTAACGCCAGTTTGGCGCAGGTATACCGTCTGCCCTTATTAACAACCGATCGGCTAGTTTGTGAACCACACCACTCTTTTTTAGCTTTCAAATCTTTTCTTTCCTTTTCTCTCATATGGCATAATTCCATTGGATGTCTATTTTTAAGCCTAACGTTCAGCCCGAATGAATTTACTTAAAAGAAAAGAAAATAAAAGAAAGGAAAGGAAGAGAAAGTGAGTGATTAATTTCCTTCCAAAATATTTTCAAATCGTAAGAAAATAAAAACACAAGATTTTAACATATCCTTCCTTCCAATATCCTACATTTTTTGTAATGATTTTTATATTTTATGAAAAACTATTCATTTCTATATTTTTGTAATAATTTATTTTAAAAGTGGCTATGAGGGGAAAAGAGAAAAAATATGAATGATATATGTAGAGAAAACATTATTTAATTAAAGAAGAGAGATAAAATATAGTGTTTTTAGTTAAATTATAGAAATGAGGTTTAGGGATGAGATCGGCACTGTACCGATACCGTTTCGGTTAATACTGGTACCGAATATGAAGAAAAGTGGGGTACCGAATCCCGTACCGAATCTACTGGTTTGATGCCGATGCCGGTATGGTTAAAAGCATACATATTACAAGTATATGTTTATATCACAGGCAAGAACTTCAAAAATTAATCATATATACAATATATTGTACTCAGTTTTTTTTTTAAATTTAAAGTAAAAAAATCATACGTAAAGAACAATCCATCATCGGAATGAAAAACACTAATCAGAAAAGTCGTTGAAACCAAAAGACGACATTGAAAACGTTAACGAAATTCTCAATGCAAATGCTAGAAATAAGAATCACCAATTATACGCATACGGATACAAAACCCTGTAAGGTAGACTTCAAATAACACGCATCGAATACAATCGGGTACGAAACTCTGTAAGGAAGAACCCGAGACCGAAAGCACAAAAAGGAAAACGGGAATGAAATCTTCGGTAAAATTTTAAGAAAGAACGATTTTTACGTTAAAATAGTATATATTCCGATACCCATTCGGGAAATATCGATTTTTAACGGTACTGGTTAGTATTGGTTTCAAAATTAAGAAAAATCAAGTATCGGTACTATTTAGGTTCGATCGATACTGATTCGATACCAATATCGGTACGGAACCGGTATAGTATCGATACTCGGTACCAAATACTCATCCTTAATGAGAATAAGCAGCAAGTCAGCAAGTGTGAATTCACTTGTATCTTTAAAACACATATTCAATCCCAAATTCGATTGGGCTGTTGGGCTGAGCAGAAGATTGTTGATGTGATATTTTGTTTTGGATAACTGAAGACTAACGAAAACTAATAATATAAAAATAATTTTATCTAAAAACAAAATTTAATTTCTTTTGCAAAAAAAGAGGAATGGTTAGAGCATTCACAATAACATCTGTATACCTATCTTTATTTTTAAACTATAATAAAATTGTTAAGTTTTTCTAATTTTCTTTCTACATTAGCTTCTTTATCTTTATACCTATATTTAAAATTTAAAGAATATGCACAATTCCTATTTACACATTTACTATAGATTGTTAAATCTATAGTAAATTATTAAAATTTAATATAAAAAATAATAATAAGACAAAATAGTTAGTAATGAAAGAAAGAGAAAGAAATAATAAAAAAAGAATATAGAGAATGAGATATGGAGTTGTTTATAAAGTGAAAGCTAAATTTATAAAATGTGAGTTTTTAGGTAAATTATAAAGATAAGTATAAAGATGTTGCAGAGCATTCACAAACCATTTTCCATCTTTATCTTTATAATTTATACATCTATCATTATTTTTTCTCTCTTCATTCACAACCAGATATAAATAATACATTTTATACAATTTTCTTTATCTTCCACTCACAACCAAACCGCAAATGGACTTGGAAGTTTAAATCGGATGAAGACCGGCTGTGGAGAAAAGAGTTGTGAGCGGTATTCATACGGTAAGAGGTAGGGATGACTTCTTCCCTTGTAGGGTGGAGGTTGGCGGCGTTTGGAAGGGGATTGTAGTTAGGAACAAGAAACTCATGAAAAGGATATGGGTCCAAAGATGAATGGTGGAGCAAGGGGGTAGTGGAGAGGGGGGGGGGGGGGGGGGGGGGGGGAGTTCTGATGTGTATGCTGCTAAGGATTTGAGGCATCATCTTATAGTGGCTGTTGTTCCTAGGCCCAAATTCATTCTAAGGTGGAGTAATCTTCTTGTACCGGTCAAAGTAAATATCTTGATGTGGAGAGCTCAAAGGGGACACATGATGCCTTAAGAAGAAGAAACGTGCTTGACTCGTCGGAGGTGTGTAAGTTGTGTAGTGACAGGTTGGAGTCGGCTTCGCATATTTTTACGGGTTGCGGTTTTACTATGTCTATTTGGATGTGGCTTGTGAATTGGTGCAACGTACTGCAAACTTTTGCTTTTTCCGTTACTGATATTCTTAACTTCTATGCGACGTCTAATGTGCAAGATAAGAAAAGGGAGATTATGCACGGGATTATCCTCACGACATGTTGATGCATTTGGAGAGAGAGGGACGAGGTCACCTTTGAGAGCCGAAGCCCGTCTGTCAGCAAAGGTTATTAGTGAAATTAAAGTGTGGGCCAAATTGTGGTTAGACAATAGATATAGAAAGGTGATTGATTGGGGCTCTTTTTGTATTATATATTCTTTGTGGTGTTTTGGTGGCTCGTCTTTGTTTAAGCTCCTTGTTTCGGGGGTGTGGTTTTAATAATATTGTCATTCAAAAAAAAAACAATTTTTTTTTGTCAAATATACAGATTTCAAATATCTTTTCTCTCAGTTCCATTCACAACCACTTAAACCTTAAATTTTAAGGACTGAATTCATATAATTATACAGAACGGGCTGTGAATGCTCTAAATTAGTAGATATATGTCGTGGATTTAAGATCTTATATTTTTTGTTAAACTTTTGAAAATGTCTATATAATTTGATTGATAGCCCATCACATATGTAAATGACAAATAAGAATCGTGTTAGATACTATATAATACCAGGATTTTTTTACCATCATCACATGACACTATGTTTACAATGTGAATATATTTGATACAAAAGAAAATTAAAGAGCAATTATTATAATTCTAGACGTATTTATCAATGTTTTAAAAACCGGTTTTTTAGTTGAACCGGAAAACCTTCCGGGACTAGTCGGACCGGTTAGACCAGCTGATTGAACCGGTTAGGGGATTTATATATATATTTTTTTAAAAATGCTAATAAACTTGTACACCCCAACAAAAGTAATTAAAATACAATTATAATCCACTCAAAAATAATATCAAATATGTATTTCATAAGAAAATATAAGTTTTAAACTTTAAAAAATAATAAAAAATAAAAAAAAAGTTAAAAAAAATAAAAAATAATAAAAAAATCAGAAAACCGGTTGAACCGGAAAACCGGCCGGTTTAAAGCGGGTCGGTTCAACCCAAAAAACCGCACATTAAAGAACCGGAAAGGGAGCCGGTTCCCGATCAAACCGGTTGAACCGGCCGGTTCGAACCGGGTTTTAAAACATTGGTATTTATACGACAGTGTTTACGTTAGACATAACATTATTTCACATATTGTCTGTCATATTGACTCGTACAGTAAGAAACCCTTTCAAACGTAAAAACTATGTTTTGATTGTTTATTTGTATTATAATTTTTTAGGTATAACTTTATATATTTAGAAGATTCTGATTTTACAATAACGTAAAATAGTAATATATAAACGTATATTTTAGTGTTACGAAATATTAAAACTAATAAATATTTATTTTTGTGATTTTTTATTACAAAAACTTAAAAACTCCTCACATGTTGTACATTGTGCATTAAGTGTTGTAAAATGGGAGGTTAAATAGTCAAATTATCTTGGCGGGAAAAGGGGGGTAGATGGGTTAACTAAAACCTAGCTTTTAACGACGAGGTGGACTCCCCCCTTTGATTATGCCGGTAGAACCGCTCCATTCATTTTTATTCTTTATTTCCCAAACTACCCCTTATCCATCACTTTCTTAACTTTTTTTTTTAAATTTACTATTTTATTGCTTTTTCAAATATTTGTTTTTATTTATAGTACCAATACCAATGGGGACCCGAGTAAAAAAAACAAATGGATTTATCTAAAAATATAAAAACATTAATTAAATATTATAAATATTTATTTAATTCAATCCCAATTTTTAAGATATAATATTCATTCAATTTTAGCTATTTTAGCTTTTTTTTAACAGCTAATTATGTATACTTGCATATTGCATGATTTAAACCCACAACCATTTAATTTTTATCTAGATTATATGATTATGTAACACCTAATCTCTCATAATAATAAGACATCTATAGTTAATTACTAATAGTTATTTTATAGTTGTATTTAGACGCAGATTTTGCAACCAACATTAGTATCGTATGGCATTGGTAAAACTGTAAAAGTATATATATATTATAAATTATCTGATTTTGTAAGTGTTATATATTTATCTAATACTCAAGCAGAGAGCGATCCAAACATGCGTTTTTAATAATAAAATTAAAAAAATAGTTAATCATAGAAATTAATATGGATAAGTGGATAGTCCAATTATATATATATTGTTGACAGGAATCTTTCTTCATCCATCAATATTAATATGTGAAATTAGTTATAATTGACCTTGTTAATCCCAATTGGGTTTATTTAAAATTTGAAAAATGATAATTAATTAAAGAAAGAAAAACAGAAAGGGCAAAATGGTAATTAGAGCATGCACGTCTCCCAGCTGTAGTGGGCTGTGGAGCAAAAACAAATTGTGGGGGCATTTCAAAACACCACCACCACAATACTCACACTCTCACTGTGTGTTTTTTTAAATCAGTTTCTTTTACTTGAAAAGAATAGATGATGAATAAAGTGTCCCACTCTTTCTTGTAATTAACTGTGTGTTTTTCACACACTCGTTCAAATCCATCACACACACACATTTTGTCCTTTTCTTTGCCAATTTTGTTTTTGGTGCGGATAATTTGAAGAAAACCCTGCAAAAAGAAAGATTTGAAAGAAGGGTAATGATGAAATATATGGTGTTTTTGTGCTGCTGATTCTGGAAAACCACATAGGTTTCAAGATTCTTTTTTTTTGGGTAAGTTTGAATCCTATATATATATATATATATACACACAACACATACTGACATACATATATATACACGTATATATGTATATATATGTTGTTTTGTGTGATTTGTTTCATGATTTTAACAAATGGTTGGATAGAATTTACAAAAGGTTGCATTTTTTTAATCTGTTTTTAAAGAATTGTTTGGGTAAATCTTGAAAAATATCACCATGGAAAAAGGGTTTTTCATGTAATTAATGAAAACGCCTTTTCAATTCATATGTAATTGCTTATTTGATTCATATAAAGACGCTAAATAAGGGTTTTTTTCTGTGTTTTTGTGAATAAAAGTTGTTAATATGAGAGCTGTTCTTAATTCTTGAATTTACTTTTCCCAATTGAATATAAATGAATTAAAATACATTCTTGAATGATTTATTAAATGGGTTTTTCTGTATGATTATAAGTTTATTTATATGCTTAAAGTGTTATTGATTCTTGGATTCGCTTCCCCAATTGAGTATAAATGAATTAAAATACATTTTTGAATGAATTATTGAATGGGTTTTTTCTGTATGATTATAAATTTATTTATATACTTAAACTGTAATTGATTCTTGGATTCACTTCCCCAATTGGATATAAATGAATAAAAGTACATTTTTGGATGATTTCTTAAATGGGTTTCTCTGTATGATTAAACTATTATTGATTCTTTCCACAATATGATTACAATCTTGAACAATTTCTCATTTGGTGATTTCTGGGCAGATGTCAAAATGGAAGCTTTTGAGGCTGCAAAAATTGTGTACAACAGAATACTAGAAACAGAATCAGAAACTAACACCCGAAAAGTAATCGGTTACATATACTTATCAGATCATGCTGACCGCGAAATGATCCGATTAGCTTTTGGCCCGGATAATCTAATCAAAAACATGATACAAAAAGCCAAAACCGATCTAAATTTAGGCCCAAAACCTGTTCCTTTGCCTCCAATTTCACCATCACTTCAAAGGGGACCTGTTTTTCATTCCCATACACCCTTTTCAGCTCCATCAGCCCTGCAAATCCCACCACCAATGCCATCACAATATCAATCCATGATTCTTGATGATTGTAGGTACCAAAATCTTGATCATTTTGTTGGTTTAACCGATGAATTTGAGATGTTTAATCGAGACAATTGTTACTCTCCGGATGGTAACTTTAGTGTTAATAGAAGAAGAGATGGAAACCAGATAAAGATTTGCCATTATTTCAGTAAAGGGTATTGTAAACATGGGAGTAACTGTAAATTCTTTCACGGGCAATCGATAGCTGATTATAATTCGAATGAGTTTGTTGATGATCAAGCTGCATTTTCACCTGGTTCACTTGAGAAACTGGAGTTTGAAATAACTGAAATCTTGAAATCAAGAAGGGGAAATCCTATTTCAATTGCTTCATTGCCTATGATTTATTATGAAAGATATGGTAGGACTCTTCAAGCTGAAGGGTATTTGACTGAAAGTCAAAGGCATGGTAAAACCGGTTATAGTTTGACTAAACTTCTTGCTCGTTTGAAGAACAGTATAAGGCTTATTGACAGGTTTGCTTGAATCTTTATCTTGTTCTTTTTTTTTTTTTTTTTTTTTTTTAAAGAAACATTTGTAAATTATTATCATTTTGAGTAAAATTTGTGGTTCTTTAAGTTGCAGACCTCATGGGCAACATTCAGTTGTTTTGGCTGATGATGCATCAAGGTACATGGAAAGCCGCTATGACCGTAGTTTTCCGAGTCCTGGACCGATTGTTAACGGGTCAAAACAAATTTATTTGACTTTTCCGGCCGAAAGCACCTTCACCGAAGATGACGTGGCCAGCTACTTCAGGTAAAAACCTGTAGTTAGAGGTGGCAAAATAGACGGGTCACACAAGTTAGGGGAGCGGGCAATGGGTCAAAATGGTACCTTTTGTATTTGTTGAAATGGGCGAGTTAGGTTGACCCGAAATATTATTTTATAAAGAAAATGAAAATTTAAAAAATAATTAGTTCATAAAAAATGATTACAAAAGTTACATTCTTTCAATAACAATCTAATCTTAAAAAACAATCTAATCTTAAAAAAAACAAATATTTTGGAGGGCTTTATGCATTAAATATACACTTTGGGAAATTTTATTCTGTTTTACCCTTTTAAGGTACTTCTTTTTAAGTATTTTGACCCGTTAAGGATGAAACATTCATGGTTATTTTTCACTTTGTTACATTGAGCATTTTTAATCGATATTTGAACGCGAAATTACAAATGTAAGCGCCTTTGGTTATATATTGCAGCAACTTTGGCCCGGTTAATGATGTGCGAATTCCTTGCCAACAAAAGCGGATGTTTGGATTTGTAACGTTTCACAACTCTGAAACGGTACAAATGGTGTTGTCAAAAGGGAACCCGCATTATGTTTGTGGGGCTCGTGTTCTTGTAAAACCGTACAGAGAAAAACTGAAACTATTCGACAGGTAACCGTTACTCATTCAAGCATGTTAGTTTTTTCCTACTTTAACTTCAAACATACATATAACTTGGTTTAATTTGTTGTTATTTAGAAAGTACTTTGAGAAATTTGAGGCTCCAATGTGTTACCATTCACACCATGTGGAAATGGATCAAATGGATCCTGATCTTCAAGCTAGTAAGATCTTATTTCTATATGACTTAGTTTTTATATAGTTTGTTTGAAAACTATAGATAAAATGGTCATATCAATTACAGTTATATAATGTAGCTAAATGTCAATTATACCCTTTTGTGATAGAGTGTGATTAAGGATAAAATGAGAAACTTGATACATTATCTTGGGATCCTGAATTTGAATTCAGATTCCAGTTCCATTGAATTCCATGAACCAAACGTATCGTAAATGTCTAAATGAGTCTCACCATCTCAAATTAAGTGGAATGCGTATTTTTATCTTTTAAATGTGTTAAACAGGTTTAAAGCCTTCTAGATTGTTTAGTAGACACTCAGTAGAAGAACAAGAAATAGCCTTAGAACTAGAGATGATGCGCCTTTCACAACTACACTTGGCACGAGGACCTCCATACATCGAATACGCATTTGACGATCAAAACCAAGGTAACGTGAACATCGATATTAAATTTATTGAATTTTTAAAATTATTTTTTAGTTTTTATTTCCTAAAATTTCTTTTGTTACCTAGATCAAGCCCATGATGACTCCAAGTTTCAATCTCTAAAGTTCTCCACACACCTTCTAGATCAAGAAAGCGTCAATTACAACAATTACAACGATCAAGAGAAGTATGATCATCTATCTTACGGTCAGTAGCAATCACCTAAAAAGTACCGGATGGGCCCACCCATGCGCTCTTTGGGTGCTTGCTACTTATGTTTTACTTGTTATTTAGTGAACTTTTTAAGTAACTTTTAATGTTTTCTCCCGTGTAGCGAAACTAGTCAAGGTTTGAATCTTCCGGATAGCCCGTTCGCGTGCAACAAAGGTTCTAACAAGAAAATGTGATAAAAAGCAAAGGGGATTTAAAGTGGAATGGAGGTAAATAATAGGAAATGGAAGAAGGAAAAGAGAAGAAGACTAAATAGAAAGTGTAAGGGTTTTTTTTTAGTTTTGATTTTTGGCAATCAAGGCAACAAGTATAGTTTAATTGGTCACTCATCAAGAAGATTACATGAGACTGTAAGGTGTTTTTTATGGTAACTTAAATGGTAGATAGAGATTCCAAACACAAATATTAATATAGATGGATTTAATACCCTATTTTCTCTTTCTCCATTTCTATAAAAGGTTATATGACAGCAACATTACTATAGTAAAATTTTGCAATGAAGTATAATAATTTAATTATGGTTGGTAATTTAAAAGTTTGACATTGATGTATGAGAAATTAGAGAAATGAGTTTGACTGTCTTGGTTAATGAGTGTCACAGTCATAGAGGGCCAAAATGAATATTCCAAAGTTTTCCTCAATATACTAAATATAGTTACATTGATGTTTGTATTCTTTTCAATCATTATATTCTTTTTATTATTAAATAAAAAACTGTTCTTTGATCACTTAAAGTTAAACATAATCACTATATCTTTTCAATCATGAGATTCAGATTGAAGAGGATAAGAAATGGAGATTTAGATATAGATTAGGGATAAAAAGAAGGGACAGATTGATGTGGAAGCTCTTATTGTTTAGTAGCAATGTTTATCAAAGTTACAACCAATGCACAAATTGCTATTGATGTGGAGGCTCTTATTGTTTTCGAAGTAGCTACTGCTAGCACAAGTTGCTACCGATGACTAAAGTTACTATTGACGTCTTAAGTTGCTACAAAGCCCGTAGTTGTTACCGAATAACAAATTCACAACCAAAGTTTTTGTTACCACCAATGCCTATTTTCTAAGTAACTTTGAGTCATCATGCAAATCAAAGCTACTTCAAGTGTATAACACACCAGTTAAAATTAAAAAAAAATTACATTGACTAGTCAACTCGATTGTTACCTAGGGCTTTAGGCTGTGTTTGGCGCGCCATAAGCTAGCTTATAAGCTAGCTTATAAGCTAGCTTTTTGACGTTACCAAACGGGGCTTTTTTAATAAACTAACTTTTTTTAAAAGCCCCGTTTGGAAACGTCAAAAAGCTAGCTTATAAGCTAGCTTATAAGCTAGCTTATAAGCTAGCTTTTAAAAAGCTAGTTGGAGTAGATTTTCAACTAGCTTTTATAATATTTCTAATTTTACCCTTCCCTAACTTATAAATAAATATATTTAAGCTAGTTTATCAGCTAGTTTTTACCAAACGTTATTTTTTATCAGCTAGCTTATAATTTATCAGCTAGCAGCTAGCTTATCAGCTAGCAGCTAGCTTATCAGCTAGCAGCTAGCTTGTCAGCTAGCTTATCAGCTAACAGCTAGCTTATCAGCTAGCAGCTAGCTTTTCAGCTAGTACGCCAAACACAGTGTAGAGGCTAGATTATGAGGCTTGTAATATTAAATTAGTTGGGCTGAGCTTAGAGGGTTTCATTAGAATTATAGGCTAGTTTATTAGTGTTTATGATTGGGCTTATTGGGTTTATGATTGGCCCATGTGTTTGTAAGAGGTGGTATAAATACCACCTCATGTTGATGATTATGACCAAGCCTTGAGTTACAAGTTTACGATTTCATCTTCATCTTTGCGTTTACGATCAGCTCATTGCTTCAAGATAGTAGCTTGTTCTTCATTCAAGAATCAATCTTTATCATAGATTGAATCTCTTCATCTACTATTTTCTTGAATCAATCTCTCACGAGGATTCCGCACTCGTGTTAGATCATTATATCGTGTGTTTAGGAGTTTTCCGGACCTACAATTGGTATCAGAGCCAAGAATCTTAGATTCGAGGCTCTCACGATATAGATTCAAGTGTTTTTTCTGGTTTGTGTTCGTGTTTCTGTTGAAGATTTGAAGTTTCGAGGCTGTTAGAGGTGTTTCCGACCGTAGCTGCTGCTGTTCTTCAAGAGTTCTGGGTTTTGGGTGTGTTCACGATCAGTTTCGATTGAAGATTGCTTGTTTACGACTTGGTGGATAGGTGTTCACGATTGTACTGGCGTTTACGATCTTGCAAAGTCGTAAAAAGGGGTGTTTACGATTTGTTTAAACCGGAAACAGGTGTTTACGACCAACGGGGTCGTAATCAGGGGTCGTAATCGGTGTTTACGAGATTTTGAGGCGGTTTGTGTGTTTGCGATTGTGACGTGTCATCGGAATCGTGTTCCCGATCGTAATCAACATTTACGATCGTAATCAGTTGTTTGAATCGTAATCAGTTGTTTGAATCGTAATCATCAATCGTAATCTCTGTTTACGACACTTTGTGGCGGTTATCTGTTTACGATTTTGGCTTTGATCGTAAACAGTATTCACGATCGTAATCGTGCATTTCCGATCGTAATCAGATTTTTTTAAAGATTTTCAGAAGCTGCAAAATGAGTTCAGTGGTTGAAGAAAAGAATATACTTGAGGACGAAGATGCTGAGATATGCCCCAATCCTACTTGTGCTCGATTAATTCCTGAACTTAGGCAAATCTGTAAAAATTTTCAGTCAGAATTGTTTGAGACAAAGTGCGAGAAGAGCTCATTTAAAGGTAGATGGCAAAAGAATGAAGAAAAAGTTAAAGCCCAGAAATTAGATATAGCAAAATATAGGAACCTTGCAACTGAGAACGCCTATTTGTATGACAACGCTAAGTTAGAAATAGCTGAGCTAAGTAAGCAGATAGATGACCTGAAGCATAAGAACAATGAGATGCAGGTTAAACTTGATATGAATCAAATGAGGAGCAAAAAAATGCTTGATGCTGGAAAGGAATTGTCACATGCTGTTGTGACTGGTCAAGTTGGGAAACACACACCTGGATTTGGATCAGAAAAGACTGATAAGGCCTTGGCTGCAAACAACATCATTCCTCCACCAGTTCCCAGAGACATTATAGGAATACTTCTTAGTGAGGATCAAGTTGAACGAACCGAGTCTGATTATAAAGAAGCTGCTCCTCCTGTTGATAGTGTCTTGGTTGGAACTACACCATTGACACAAGAAGAAATTGATAATGAAGCAAATATGACTTATGGTGAAGGGAGGGTAAAGGATATATCAGAAAATGATGCTGAGTGTCGAGAATACAACAGGTGTGATAACACCAAGTCTGATGAAGTTGGGGTAGAGTTGAAACCATACCCTAAAATTGAAACCCCATGCTTGAAAGTAATTGACAATGTTAAAAGGGAAAAGGTGATCTTGACGACACGGCCTGGGGGGAAGATCTTTATGACATCTGGATCTATGTTTGACCAAGAACCAGATGTTGGGTATGACTTACCATCCTTCTCCTCCAAGTTCAAGGGACTAACTGATGGAGTGATCAGTGAAGCCAAAGTTGAGAAGCCAAAGATCACCATCAAGCATCCGAGTGTGAAGCCAACAGCTGGAGTGAAGAATGAAAAACTCAAGGGAGTAGCTGTGTCTCCCATTTCTTCAGTTGGATCATGCAGTTGCTGTTGTAATTGCAAGAATGGTGCTTCCACATCAAAGAATCAAGGAAGCACAAAGACGGTAAAGACAGGTTCGACACAGGCTTCGACGAACCAACAGAAAGTCAAATCTGAAGCAGCAATCAAAGCAACGAAGCAGACACAAGGCAAACCAGCTTCATATCAGCCACCAAAGACGAATGGGTACACGTCTGACTTCTATCTAAAGAAGCAGACTTGCTTTAATTGTGGCATCGCTGGCCATATTGCTAGAAACTGCCTGTATCGCCCCTATGAACCCTATTTTCCGAAAAATCAAAAGGTTTCATCTCAGGAGTCTGTGAAGTCTAAGCCAATGATGGTGCAAAAACCTAAGGCAATGAAGACTGTTACTCCTAAGGTTAAACCCTCTGATCAACATTGGGGCGCTGCCAAAGCTGAAAGAAAATCTTTAAATCAAAACCACAGCTTTCCAAGTTACCAAAATTTTCAAAAACAGGTGAACAAACCATTTTCAAAGCAATCAAAACTTGAAAAACCTAAAGTTACCCCTCCCAAGGTAACTAAAACTGTTTTGAAAAATATTTCTAAAATGCAGAAGGTTGAAATACCTAAAGTCACAACTCAAAAGGTGACTAAAACAAAAACTGTGTTGAAAAGTGAACTAAAAACGAAGAAGGTTGAAACACCTAAAGTCACAACTCCAAAAGTGACTAAAACAAATGTTAAATCACCTGGAATTTGGAAGCCAAAAGCCAAGGCAGCTACAACCGAATCATCCCAACTTCCTGATTTTTCAAAGGGGATGTTCTTACAAGAAGTATCCTTTATTGATTCCTCAGGTGTACCCAGAAAAACAATGGCCTGGGTACCAATGGCTAACTAATCTCTCACTCTGTGCAGGAACGATCAAGGAGGATTATCACTAACATTTTTTTTATTAAGTTGTTTGTTGGTAAGTGATTGTTCCAGACACAGTTTAGGAGACGTATCTTCATGTCATGTCAAGTAATCTATAAATGGAAGGTATGTCTCATTGAGAGGTAAAAGGTAAAATTTCAGCACGAAAGGTACTGTTCTTAACTTGGTTGTGTGAATGAAGCGGCAAAGGGTGTTTTGAGTCAAACCAAATTTCCTAAAATTTTTCAATTGATTGATTAAGTGGTTGACTTCAAACGGAATGAAGTGTGCATGTCATGAAACCCTATTTTCTAAAAATTTTCAAATCAATTCTTTGAAAGTTAGCTTGGCCAGATGTGTGTAAAGTCATTTAAGTTTGTGTTTTGTCTTTTAAGTGTGTTTGTGTGTTTTGTTTATTTGTTTAAAAAAAAAAAAAATGATGTTCACAAGATTGTGACATTAAAAATCAAAAAGCAAGGGGAAGAAATGTAAAGATGAAGAAAAAGTTGACCCCTCAAAAATAGTGTGCTTTTCAATTTTTAATTGTTTCTTGTTTTTGAGAAGTTTAGGGGAAGTCAAATGAATCTTCGGGTTGGAGATGGCTGACACGCGTAAGGCGGAAGTGAAAGGCAAGCTCCACGGTGATATGCTCGGTAGGCTCGACCTAAACTTATGACCTCCAATGAAAGTGCAGTGAACTTAAAAGATATATGTGTTTAGTTTCCCATCCTAGGTTGCATGGTTTAAAAAACTGAGTCCCGGCAAAAATGGGTTGAGAGTGGTAATTACCTAGTATTCACTCTCTCACACGCCATGTTTATGCTATCTTGACAACACCACAGAGCAAAAGAAAATGAAAAAGAAAAGAAAAAGAAAAGAAAAAGAAAATGAAAAAGAAAAGAAAAGAGAATAAATAATCACTCAGTTGGTCTTCTTTGCGTGCTTAGCGGCCGACCTGATCACCAACTGATGGTTAATGAAATAAGTGGTAGTCATAACGGTGTTGCATGGTTCCTCAAGTTGGGGGTTTGTGAATCCTCAATAAACTCTGAGGTTGGGTAGGTTTTGATGTGTACACTTGGGTGTGGGGACAATTAAACATGACGGTAATATTGTACCATATTAAGCATGACGCATTCGGTTGGGATTAAACGGGTTTGATTTTAAAGCGGACAAACATACCGGCAATCACCTGGACTAGTCAAGTAACTGAAGCTGAAAAGGGTTCCTCAGTCAGATTCATTTGGTTTGATCCCTTGTAAACTTTCTCATGTTTAATATTGGTAAGTATTTGTTTGTTTTTATCTTTCGTGTGTGAGTCGTTAAGTTCTTTTTGGTGTGTTTTTGTCTTGGCCAGGTTGATTTGAGAAGTCAAAATATGTTTTTCAAGGGTTTTAATGCATGACAATATGCCCCCGACAGATCTTGCCAAATTTTTAGGGGAAGGAGTATGGGATAATAAGTATTATCCGAAGGGAACTCGAGGATGATACTTATTATCTAAAGGAAAAGACTTCCTCCGACAGATCTTGCCAAATTTTTAGGGGAAGGAGAGGGGATAATAAGTATTATCCGAAGGGAACTCGAGGATGATACTTATTATCTAATGAGAAGACTTCCATAATACATAGTATCTGAAGGGAACTCGAAGATAATATGTATTATCTCAGGGGAAGTCCTTAGCTGAGGGGAAGTAATCAGCTAAGGGGAAGTCTTTAGAGGTCTTTGGGTTCAGGGGAAGTTTTATAGAAAACCCGTAATCTATATTAGGGTTTTTGGTTAAAATTATGTTAATTTGAATCAACTGAACTGATGATAATTATCTCTAACCCAAAGACCAGTCATCAAATGTCTGGTGGAGTATATTTTTTCAAATGTGTGTCAGACAGGTTGATGATAGAAAGTTGCTGCTGCTGATGCTGCTGCTGCTCAAAGTTAAAGAGCCAGCCGGACAAGACTTCCATCTGAATAAGCAACAGTTCAGGGGAAGTTGTTGGTTTCTTTACACGCTTCTAAAAGATTTTCAAATAAGATGCTCACAAGCTTAGGGGAAGCAGAAGACTTCAAGTCTCGTTGAAGAAAGTGATGCAGAGAGCAGTCAGAGATCATGAAGATCCAAGTTCAACAATCAAATTCTTCAAAGTTAGGGGTTTTCAAAATTTACCCTCTAACTTTTGGAGATTCAAGACAGTTACCGAAGATTCAGCAAGAACCAGTTCTTTCAAAAGAAGCAAGTCATTGAGAATCCTCCATCTCATTACTTGTTCATTTCAAGAAGTTCTAGCTGATGCTGATCAAGAGAAAGTCCCAAATGCCCGTCATGAAACCCGTTGAAGATTTCTGCGGAAAGAATCTTCATCAACGTCTTTGCCAGACAGTCAAGAAGAAGATTTTCAAAGATCGAAGACATTTAATATCACAAGCCTAGGGGAAGATTGTAGAGGCTAGATTATGAGGCTTGTAATATTAAATTAGTTGGGCTGGGCTTAGAGGGTTTCATTAGAATTATAGGCTAGTTTATTAGTGTTTATGATTGGGCTTATTGGGTTTATGATTGGCCCATGTGTTTGTAAGAGGTGGTATAAATACCACCTCATGTTGATGATTATGACCAAGCCTTGAGTTACAAGTTTACGATTTCATCTTCATCTTTGCGTTTACGATCAGCTCATTGCTTCAAGATAGTAGCTTGTTCTTCATTCAAGAATCAATCTTTATCATAGATTGAATCTCTTCATCTACTATTTTCTTGAATCAATCTCTCACGAGGATTCCGCACTCGTGTTAGATCATTATATCGTGTGTTTAGGAGTTTTCCGGACCTACACACAGCCTTAGGTCGTGTTTGGCGCGCCATAAGCTAGCTTATAAGCTAGCTTTTTGACGTTACCAAAGCTTTTGAAAAGCTAGTTGGAGTAGCTTTTCAACTAGCTTTTATAATATTTCCAGTTTTACCCTTCCCTAATATTTTGTTTTTAATTTTCAATTTATTTATATACATGTACTTTTATGTCATTTTACATTTTTCAGCTAGCTTATCAGCTAGTTTTTACCAAACGTTATTTTTTATCAGCTAGCTTATCAGCTAGCTTATAGTTTATCAGCTAGCAGCTAGTTTATCAGCTAGCAGCTAGCTTATCAGCTGGCTTATCAGCTAGCAGCTAGCTTATCAGCTAGCAGCTAGCTTTTCAGCTAGTGCGCCAAACACAGCCTTAGACTTCAGCTAATTCAATAACAACAACAATCATACCCAGTAATATCCCATTAAACATGTACTATTAGTAGGGTCTGAGGAGGGTGAAATATAAACAAACCTTACTTCTATCCTAAAAGAGACCCTTAGCTCCGAGCCATATGAAAACGCACCAACGACAATAAAAAAGAGTGAGGGGTGGGGTGGGGTGGGTTGGTGAGGGGAAGGAAACAAGTATATAATAATAGTATCGATGAGATCAGCACTATGCATCCTGCTGCAATTATCATGCCAAACTATTGGATACATAAATTTGTGCGATCTTTAATGACAAAACTTTTATTTTTCTCTAAACCCTCACATATTACTTATGTCATTTTTTACTTTCTTGTAGTGCTACATCAATCAATCGTATCTAATAAAACACCAATAAAAACTATTAGTAATGTCTTAAAATGATAGATATAGAAAAGTCTTTCTTCTATCTAAAAAAGGTAGACGCTGCTGTTTTCCAATTTTACTTGATTCTATTATTTTGTTATATTTAGTTTTACTATGGGGAAACGGAGCAAGTTTATATCTTTATGTCATTCCAACCGAAGATTGGTAACCTATTAAATATTACCGCTACCATCACCATCACAACAATTCCCTCATCAAGCACGGATATAAGGGTGCCTGGAGTAGAGCTCCTTTCCCCAATCGGCAGATAAGGTAGAAGGTTATCAGATGGCAAAAGAAACGGAAAAAATGTGGATGAAAATCAATGATTGACCGGTAAATCAAGAGAAAATTCAAGAAGAAAAACAAGCAATCAGGGAGGAGCGGGCTATGTCGCTCGGACTAAGGCCACTTTTAATGGCACTGTGACGTAGACATGATACCCATCACGAAAGGCATACATCGCCCCTAGAGGCGTGAATGGCAAGGTGTGGTTGTGATCCACGATGACTTGTGCAATGATATATATTTTAAATTTTTTTCACCAGTCATATAACTACACATTGTGTTTCTTTTCCAAGGTCACATGTAGCCATGTCGTGAAGAGGCGTGAAGGGCTGAAAACTCCCTCTTCACGCCCCCCACACCGCCACCCTTAGGTCGTTTTCGTCCATCTCAATAAGCCCAACAAAGGGCATTGAGCTTTGATTTAACTCTTTTTCTTTTTCCTTTTTCTTCTTCACAACATAAACAATTACACCTATTCAAACCACCATTAACATTATCACTAACTTACTACACATTTTTTTCATCATCACACCACATTTTGTGTGACGTCTTGCGTGATACACTTTTCACATTTATATAACTACAAATAACCTAAAGTAAATGTCATATTCATACAAATACCATTATAGAGTTACACATCTTTATCACCATAATTGTACCGTCTCCATAAATATTTAGATGACATCACTTTTCACATTTATCGCAAATATGCACTCAAACTCCTAAAATAGCCTAAGAAATTTGACGTGTACCATTGAGATTATCAAGTTTCAAGATTCTATCCATTCTCACCTTTTTTTTTGAACGGCCAACGAATGCCCCGGAAAATCCGGGGACTATTTACACCAGTTGAGCTCATTCCAGGGAAAATCCACCTCCGCGAGCGGCCGGGTGGTAAAACCTGGGAGCTCAGGGATCGAACTTGTGACCTTTCAGCCCCAAGTCTCCCCTCATCGCCAATGCCCCTTCCAAAGTGCTGCCCGTAAGAATCGAACCTGTGTCTCAAGTAGAGAACACAGGCTTCCTACCACTACAACACAATGGAAGTTGCATCCATTCTCACCTAACTAATTTAAATAATTAAATGCATAAAAAAGGTTAGACAATGACGCACGAGGCAGGAACGGATCAGCCATTAGATTACAACCAAAGTGTGGCTCTTCACGTTACCAATGGCCATTCTTGATTCTCACACAAAAGGGTGTTTATGTTCTCTGGTTCAAAATTGTTACGGAACACACGGGAACTTATCTCAAAAAACTAATATGTTGAGTAAAAGGGCTTATTTGATCTATAAATTATATATTAATTGCTGATACAACTAATGTGAGACAAATTTCATATTGTAATCATTTTGATTCATAACAATAGAATATTACAAATTAAACCGGACCGGTTGCAATGGTCAATAGTATCTACTAATTTACCTTTTTTTTGTTAAAGTAGTCGACTAGTTTTATTGATTTGCAATTTAATGGTTCGATTTTGACCTATCTTTTTTAAATTATTAGTTCACAGTAAATAATTAAAATGATAAACTTATTTTATAATCATAATACATATACATAATTGTCTATTCTAAAAAGGAAAATTGGATTTAAATAATCCTAACTTTTGAGAGTTGGCCGATAATGATCCCACTTTCAATAATAACTCCCAATGGTCCCAACTTTCACCCTATTTACTAATAATGGTCCTGTCGTTAAAATACTTAACACCGTTAAGTTTTTTTATCCATTTATTAATTTTCAACCCAATCTTTAATCCACCATAACTTTTTCAAATCTTGATAAAAAATCAATCTGTAAGTTGCTATGAACTTGTGACGAAAAACCAAACAAAACTAGATCCATATTGCTCAGGTTTTAAAGAGATTATGATGATGAACAAAAGCATCAAAGTTACATTTTTTTCATGACTTTGGATAAAAAAAATTGAGCATTAATTCCATTGTGTTTGTGCTATTGGTCGATTCCGGCAGATTTAACATGTTCTCACGAATCTAAAGCAAGTTACAGAATTGATTTTCATGGAGTTTTGATCGGATTCCAAATTTCACAACTTCATCTTCTTCATGAAGCTTCAACAATGGTGGATTGACCAATTCCTGATGGTTTTTAATTATTCTTGTTGCTATAGATTCGGTTTTTCATCACGAGTTCATAGCAACTTACGGATTGAATTTTCATCAAGATTTGAAGAAGTTATATTGGAATGAAGATTGAGGTTGAAAAGAAATCTTAACACAGTTAAGTTTTTTAATGACGGGACCATTATTAGTAAACAAGGTGAAAGTTGGGACCACTGGGAGTTATTATTAAAAGTGAGTTAAATTTCTTTTTTATCCATGAGGTTTGGTCCTTTTAACCATTTTAGTCCAAATTTTTTAAAATATCTGATTTTGGTCCCAACTTTTACTTTTTGTTTCAATTTTAGTCTTTTTTTTAATATTGTTAGTTTTTTCTATTAAGTCTTTATAATAAGACCAAAATACCCATATTATTAATTAAAATATACATTAAATTTTAGTTAAGTCTTTGTTTCAATTTGAGTTTTTCTCAATTCAGTCATTTTTTACCATCTAGAGAGTGTTGTTATTACTATTATTTTCTTCATAATAGTTAGTTGGTTGGTTAGTTAGTAATCTTGGTTGTTAATCATGTATATATATATATATATATATATATATATATATATATATATATATATATATACTTTACGTATTAACCTCTAGAATAAATCGAATTTTCCTTTCATTCTGAAATGATGGTATCAGAGCTAACTAATTAGCTCGATTTTGTTTTCCGTTTGTTCGTTTCATTTGTCCGCTTGTTCTTTTGTTCTAATCAATTTTCGATTTCTTTCCGATCGATTTCCGATTCCTTCTTCGTTCATCTTTTCTTTCATCATGACTTGATTCTTCTCGATCAACGACGATTGATTAATCTAATTATTTATATCTTCATCCTTCAGATCATCCTAGATTACTTCTCGTTTCAAAAACCTTTGATGAATTTGGATTTGACGCATGAAAGCGCGCTATGACAATTGCTTTATCAGCTAAAATCAAACTCGGATTTCTTGATGGATCTGTTGTTCAAACAACAATCACCGGTCACAATCCAATTCGGAAACGCTGAAATGACATGGTAATCTTTTAGATCTTCAATACTCTTTCACGTGATATCAGTTAGAGTGTTAATTATTACTAAGAAACTTTGGTCTGAACTAAATGATTGCTATGGCCAATCAAATGGAGTCGAATTATATCAGCTACACAAGAGTTTGTGTGAAAATTTTTAAACGATGGTGGTGGTTCAAGTCTAGAAATAGTGGTGGTGGATGTTTAGCCCTAATTTGAAAAGCTTGAATGGTGGTGGCGGTTAGGCGAAGAAAGGGTGGATATTTCATTATTAACGGAGGTATTTTGATCTTATTACAAGATTTAACAGAACAAATAATGATGTTAAAAAATGATTAAAATTGAAATAAAAAGTAAAAGTCTGGATCAAAATAAAAAAATTTAAAGTTTTAAACTGAAATGATTAAATGGATGAGACCTCATGAACGATGAACGAAATAGGAAAATAACTCTATATATATAAATAAAAAGTTATACTGTGTCGGTTTGGTTTAACAACCAGAGCCACACCCCCTATATAAACAATTCGAAATCATAAACATATTAACCATGCAAAAATACCATGTTTGAAATAATTTCCAACTTTTGTTTCTGAAATAACCATAAAATAAAGATGAAAATACAGAAGAAGAAAAAAAGTCATTATCATACAAATATAACTCGACATTCATGTATCAGAACCAGAAAACAATATGAATGACCCATTAACAATCCTATCTATACCTTTCTATTTGCATATCATATCTTCAAGATTAAAAAAAAAAATTATAAAACATATTTTACGTGCTCATAGTCATAGATATACAAAAAGATCGAACCAAGGCTAGTCTTGTTATTAATAGGGTAAAAGATTTCCAGTGTCCATTGCAGAGCCAAATTTAACCTGTATGAATATTAGAAACAAAATGATAATGATGCCAAATGAGAACAGATTTCATGTCAATTCCTATTTTCACAAGGTTTTCTTTCTTATAAAAATCAAGAAAACTTAAACTCCAATATAAAGATTATGATCATATGTAGGTGTGGCAATTCCTAACACAAAAAGAAATATCAATGTTGGATCCTCATATATAACCGTTAAGAAACATGCCGTACAACCCCGTCAACCAGTTTGACTCGTTTAGATAGTTAGGTTAAACATGTCGTATTTGGATTACGTATATGTACGTGTGTATGGGTTAGAGTTGATGTATTTGACATGAACAAGTATATGGGTCCTCTTTAGGTGAAACGATTAAACCCACTAACCCGACAAGATTGTATTTTGTTTTGTACATCTCAGTTATTAAAAGATGACTTTGTATCTTGCTTGATTCATTTTGTATGCAAAAATTCGGCTGTACACTTTATAAAATGTTAAATTGACGTATATAAATATAGATTTGATATCAACTTCTATAAAAATAAAATTAAAAACTTAAATGTTATAGATTACAAAATGACGAAAACTGTACACAAAACTATCTTTTAAAGACGCTGATCTGTGAGAATGAGTACAATGACTAAAGCAGAACAAATGAAAAAGTATGTTATTACTTATTAATTACATTCTACATTCCACATATCAGAATATAAGAGGTACTAACCGTAAAACATCAGTCTGAAGGCAATCTTGGTTTATCACTGCTCAATTAAGACGCACTACAACTTGTCTCAAAATTAGTTAAGAAAATCCGGATCACTACCTGCATCAACACTGCAACAGGATCACTTCACAGTAAAATACTTGAATAAAATTCCATGAAAGATAAATATAAGATCACTTACCAAGCTACGACAGATGATTCATCCCAAATATAGTCTACTGGGAAAAAACTATAAAGTATCAAAATTTTTGGAGGGAGAAACAGGGTCATGATCTTTCATATTTTTTTGCTAAATCTTTGAGTAATAACCTTTGGCGGAATGCTAAGTATTTATCTAAGCTAGTTCCAGCCCACTGTTGACAAAAGCTTTCATCGGTTGGAACAAATGAACTCAAAGGAAACGGTCCATCTGGAGCTTTTTTTAGCGCAACCAAAAATTTATGGCGGGGACGAATTCGCTGGTCTAGGGATAAGCTTAGGTATGTAGGGTATTTGGTCAAAGATTTGACCTCGTTTTGAAGATCATTGACAAGATATAAGTACTTGGGCTTCAAATTCCCCTCGAGGGATAGTGAAAACACCTGTGTATCGACATTAACACATTAGAATAGAAAAATATCAAATGCATCAGTCTGTTTCAAATGGAATTATAACAAGAACACATGGATAAATCAAAAAAGTTTCAGGGGATACACTAAAATTAGAGGTGATAAAATGTGCAAATAAATGATCAGCCAGGTTGGGTAACAGTAAAAAAAGGGTAAATTATTTGGTGTGGGTAAGGTTGAGTTAACGTGAAACACTTCATGTCCTAAATTTTGTAATTCCTTTTCTGACAAGTATTGTAACGGCTATGAATATGAAAATCATATTACTTCAATAATAATATAATTTTCTTGAATAAAACGATTTAGGAGGTTGTATGCAATAAATATACATTATGGATGACTTCGACCCGTTCTCTTTTTAGATATTTTTCATTTTACCCGGTGTACATGTTGGATATATGACACAACCCAAATCATAAGTGAGTCAAAATTGTCACCTCTGTTACAGATTTACCTCTTTCCCCAGTCCCCACAAGTAATAATAGAAAATATTAAGCTTTATTTGATTACATAAATTAATTTTCCAACCTGTCATGGGTCTTTAAGATATATGAATAATAACTATGTTTCAAGTCAAACTTCACGAGAACCAAAAAGATAGAAGGACAAAGTTATACCTGTGTGAGGCTAGTCGATACTTTCAATATATCTGAATTCTGCATGCCAATACTCCTTAAAAAATTAATTCTCGGTAATAAACCATCTTCAATGCTATAATGAAGAAGCTGAGGATGTTTAGTGACCATTTTTACTATACTGTCCCTGGGTGCCCCAAGTTCTTTGGAGAGAAATTTATACCTAGCATTCCAAGAATTATCAATCCTTTGAACCAAAATTTGGGGGCTCAGCTGCACAACTTTAGTTAAATCACTTCTTTTAATTCCAACTTCTTCAATTAAATACCGAACCGTAGGCTTTAATGAATTTTCCACACTATAAGAGAAAATAGATGGAGTAGCAGTTATTATCTGCCCGATTCTTGAATCTTGAATGCCCAAACCGACCAAAAACGCCACATGGGATTTGAGATTGCTTTCCACTGTATACTGTAGAATTTGTGGCTGTCTCATGAGTATTTTTTTTATATCTTTACTTTTTACACCAACACTCATCAAGTAATCCAATCTTTCTTTTGCTGCAGTAACATTTATTTGAAGTGAAGGCATGTGTCGTGAGTACATTTGGATAAAGTGGGAATCTTTAAGGCCAAAAGTTGCAAGGTAGTCGAGTAATGGAAACCATTTCTCATCAACATCTATTTCATCTAATAAACGCCAATATTTGTTCTTTGAAGATTTTCCTGTCTCCTGCAGGGAATTTGATAAACCAAACAGTTTTTTAAGTAAATATTGATATGAATTAGATAATCAGTTGAAACAAAACCGGTTGTAGATACAGAGTTTGGACCTTCGGATTTGCTTTTGTTGTTTGAAGTTATAATTATAAATAATCTGATGTTTGAGCGTTGGAGAAACTTTTTATTTAAAGAATGGGGGGTTTATGTATAAAATACAAGCATACTTTTTCATTTGTCCTGTTTTAGTCATTGTGCATTTCTTAGTCCGAGTCATTAAAAGATGACTTTGTGCCCTATTTGGGTCATTTGTTATGCAAAAAGCCGGCTGTCTGAAATGATAATTTCTATATGGAAAACGTTAAAATTAGGCATGAAAATATTAGAATTATCTATAATGCTAACTTTTATATTTACAGATTACAAAACACAAAATGATCCAAATGGTACACGAAACCATCTTTCAATAACTGCAAATGCACAAAAATGGAAGTACAATGACTAACGCGGGACAAATGAAAAGGTACAGATTATGAAAAGACCCAAGAGTAGCGCGCCCCTCAAACGAGAGTAATAGTTTCTCAAAGTAGGTAAAGAAAGGGGCAAATATGTAATATTTTTGTTGCAGCTAGTATGAAACCGACTATCCAAAACAAAACTAACCAGACAATCAAAGTATAAAAATCATTTCGATGGATAAAACCAACCTTATCTTTCCCCATGTAATTGTTTCTATTTGACATGACCTTTCCATTGCCATTGATCTTTTGTTTCCTGCCCATCCTTGAGTGCATGCTGCCTAGAGACTCAATTCATTAACAAGGAACATAAATAAACCATAACAAGATATTTATTAACATTCTTAATATTCAAATGAATTACCTCCATTGCCAATGCCATTGATTGAAGCTTGTGACTTGCGTTTCGGTTTATCATCATCCTGTATAATAAACATTGTAGAGTCAAAGAAGATAGTATCCAACATATAATGAGTAGATTGCTAATTTCTTAAAATGGCCTCTCAAACAGGAAACTAACACAAGTTATAATGAGTAGATTGCTAATTTCTTAAAATCGAAATAATACTAAATCATCACTCAATTAATCTCATTACAGAAGCATTAAACAAGATATCTAAATTGAGCCTCAAGTTACACATTTGAGTAAAATGCCAATTGATGAATCAAACTTCAAATTGATAAAGTTCTCAAAACCACCAAATTCAAATACACATCTAAAATCGCTGATCGAACTTCAACAAGTCAAATTTCATGATATTAACAACTCCAGAACCCTAATTTTGCAAAATTCGACAAAAAGTAAAACACCGAAACGCGATATAACAATAGAAAAACTCACATCGGAGAGCCAATCGTACTCTTCCTCATCATCATCGTCTTCATCTTCATCAATAGCTTCATTTTCATTATCGCTATCGTAAGGCGAGAGTCTCTGACCGAACCTAGACCTGCGATTCGACTTGAGAATTCGCGGATTCGAATGCGATGAGGATACAGCAAACCTGCCACAGCTGCTGCTTCTTCTGATTCGTGAATTCAGTCCATCGTGTAAGTAGATTCTGAAGCTTTCGAGGTAGGAAACGGAGTGATTCGGGAAGAGAGAGTAAACAGTGGAATTTGAGGGGTATACAGAGGAAACCGCCATCCGAAATTGGGGATAAGATAAAACCCTAATTGTCAGAATCAAATCAGTAAGGATTAGTAGGGGAATATCTGGTGGCGCCACCATGAATCCATGGTTGTCTTGCTGTCATATCTTCATTCACACAATTGTTAACGAACTGTTTTAACTTCCTTAACAACTTCTCATTTGGTCAACTTAATTTAAACCCTATTTTAGTTATAAAACAGGTTTGTTTGTTTAATAAAGGAACGGATATGAAAAAGGATTCAGTTCAATTAAGTAGATTGATGAGTATGAAGAAGGAAATAAACATTCGATAATATGTTTATTTATGTTTGTTCAATATTTATTTATGCTTATTATTTTTAATTTATAGTTTTTTAGGATAATAATGTTTGTGATTATTATGTCAGGTGATTAACATTATATTTGTTTAATGTGATTATGTTTAATATTTGTGATTAAGAATGTTGATTCGCATTTGTAAACTCTTCATGAACGAGTTTATTTTCTTGATAAATAAGCACGAACAAAATTTTCTATATGGCTATGTGTCCCTGAACAAGCTCTACCTATACATGTTAGGAGCATGAACAATGCTTTGTTTGGTTCAGTCTCGTTTAGTTTACAACCCTAATCTATACATGTTACGAGTGTTCACAGACCCGACTCTCTCAAGTTTGATAAAAAGTTTAGGTAGTAGTTAATTACGGGTTCGTAGAAGGTAAACCAAATTGATGGGAACACGATTATGTGTTTAGCGTAATATATTGAAGTGTTTACATACACATGCTGTTATGGTCGTATTGACAAGTCAAACAAATACTTATATGTTGCATTTGTCGATTTTAGGAAATTTTGTGTCATTTGATGAAAATTGAGTTGACATTAATGTAGGAAAGTTGTAAAGTTGTTTAAAGGAGGAAAACACTTAAAATGATGTATGGTAACCTTTTCTGACGTATAATATATTGGTCCAGCAAAACCACGTCTAAAGCTACTTATCTACGTCTAGAATATGTTACATTAGGGTATACACCCATATACCTTGTATTATAAAGCCGTATAAGTTATTGGTTATAATTTTTAAGATATGGGTTTTATCGTGTTACATTGGCAAATTTCACGTTGATGGGTCGAAATCATTTAACCTGAACACGGTAGATATATTTATTAATGTTAAAAACATCAACAATTTTCTGGACACGCGTAAATTGTGTAACTCGAACACAATCAATTTTATCAATGTATATTATCTCCACTAATGGGATGGCGGGTCGCAATCAAGCCGTAAAGGTATCGATCGGGTTTGTTTGGTGCAATGAATTATTTAAACGCATTAGTAGGTCTACTTGTTTAACTAAACGGTTCGAACAATCAACCAAACGTAACACGTTTAGTCAAACATCTTAAAACAAATACGACCTGTTTATAAAACACATTAATCAAACATCTCAAAGGTGAGTATTTTCGCGTAACCTAGAAACTTATCTAACTCTAATTTAATAAACATCATTGTAACTTTTTAAATTTTTTTAAAAGACAAACTCTCACACACCCTCTTTCTACTTTCAAACACACATCATATTGTCCACAATGACGTAACTTAGACACTCATATTTAAAAGAGTCACCGTCTTAAACCTCAATACCCTGATACCATTAAACTATAAGCCAGTAATCACCCAGTACCGGCACAATGACCACGCGACACCCAATCGCTATATAACTTTTAGGCCCATGGGCCTTTTCTTGCTATTCCCGGCCCAATCAGCCCATACAAAGATACCTCCTTCCTTCAATCTTCAGTTCTTCACCCCTACGAGAAACAGAGATCCACCAAGCAGCCATTGAAGTTCTCGATCAAATCAAGCACGAAGATGAACACAGATATCACTGCCTCAGCTAAACCGGAGTATCCCGTCATCGATCGCAATCCGCCGTTCACCAAAACCGTCGGAAACTTCAACACCCTCGATTACCTCCGATTCAGCACCATCACCGGCATCTCCGTCACCGTCGGATACCTTTCCGGTCTCGAATCCTGTTCTCAACCACCTATTTTTCTTCAATCTAGGGTTTTAACATCCATATAACTTAATATCCGTTTCAATTTTGCAGGAATTAAGCCTGGGATCAGAGGCCCGTCTATGGTGACCGGAGGTTTAATCGGACTTATGGGAGGGTTTATGTACGCTTACCAGAACTCCGCTGGACGTCTGATGGGTTTCTTCCCTAACGACGGTGAGGTCGCTCGTTACAAGAAGTAATTTCCCCTTTTCCCCAATTTTTCAATCTAGGGTTTTGGTTTGCTTGTTGAAAAAGAAATCGTATGGATCAATTGGGCATTTTATGATTCTCTACAAGCTGTTCAGTTTAATAACTCGATTGTTGTTGCTGCTTTTGTTGTTATTGTTGCTCTTAATTGCAAAAAAGTGAAGAACCGTTAATGTTTTGACCAATAATTTATGTTCCTTTGATATTATCATGTGAAATCATAAGAACATTAAATAGTTTCTGAAATGTATTTGTGGATCATTCTGCTGGCTGTGTTTTGATCTTGATTTGATTTGATTTACTGTTACATTTATTAATACAGAGATATCTTTGCAACTATCAATGAATCTATCTGCAGACTGTTTTGATCTTGATTTTATCTATCTTTGAATCTTTCGATAAAATTTGTGAATATTAATGAATCGGTCTGTTTGCTGTTCTACTCCTAAAATCCACCCAATGGAAGACTAGGAGACTTGAACCTGCACCACTTTAGTGAGGATAAACTCTTGGTGCCACTAGGTTTTATCTTTGAATCTTTCGATAAAATTTGTGAATATTAATGAATCGATCTGTTTGCTGTTCTACTCCTAAAATCCACCTAATGGAAGACTAGGAGACTTGAACCTGCACCACTTTAGTGAGGATGAACTATTAGTGCCACTAGGTTTTGATTTGATTTAGTCTTTGAATCTCCACTGGACTTGACACGTAAATGAATCCGCTTGCTGCAATTTGATATTTGATCTACATCCATGAATTTTTAGCAGTATTCATTTTGCAACATAGAAGAATCTGTCTGCATTATGTGCCATTCTTTCTCGTGATTTGATCTATGCTTGGTTTACAAATGCGTAACAAAATAAGGCTAATTGGTTATACAATTATTTCTGCAAATACTCATGAACTGATCTGCAGGCTGTGTTTTGATCTTGATTTGATTTACCTTTGGATCTTGTAATACAATTTTCTTTGCGAATATCAATGAATCAATATGCTTGATGTGCTTCGGTCTTGAAATGTTGACCATCCATGAATATCAGCCAAGATTCCATTTTCATCCCATGGATCAATCTGCATTCTGCAGCCTATATGTAGGTGAGTAGTTCTTGATTTGAAACTGTCTTTGAACATCCACTAGACTTTCTGCATTATGTGCCATTCTTTTCTCTTGAATTGATCTATGATTGTTTAGGCCCACATCAGTCTCTCAACAAAATGATGTTAGAAACATGCCAATATTTAGATGACTTCCATTGATGATGAGGAATTATATAGTATTTAGTGATGAACTCTGCTTCATTTTTATTGGATAGTTTGAGGATTTAGACTAATATTTTTAGCCAACATATACATTGAACTTAACATCTGGAGCAATGGTTTCACTGCTATACTAAGTTCTTCATCATCATGGTGTCCTTATGTTTTTATAGTTTGTAAATAAAAAATAACCAAGTACATAATACTAATTAAGAATACATTAATATTAGATACTCCAAAAGACATTACAATGGGTATTGCAAACCATAAAATAAAAATACAATAACTAGAGTCTGATCATATGTTGTACCAAATTCGAATAAAGAATATTTTGTGTTTTGTGGTTGCGTATTTGACGTTTATTAGCTTATGTTTTGTTTGTGCACGACTAACCTCTTCTAATTTGATTGCCTCTTGAAACTCGTCTTTGTTGAACTTATAAGTCGTATGGGATCATTGACTGTTATGGAAATGTTAGAAATTGCGTGGGTCAAAACCGCTATATCTAGCGGTCAAATCCTACTTTTTAACGCATATCATGCCATGAGCGGGCTAAGAAGGATGCCGCTCATGTGACTGTGACGTCATAGTGAACGGTTTTCCTTCGTTCTCATGTAGCTCATGGTAGATTTTGATGGAGTATACAATATATTGTAGGTGACATATCGTCAGTGAAACAGTGTGTTTGTAAAAATTATAAAACAGCAGTCCGTAAAGATTGTGAAACAGCGCTTTGTAAAAATTGTGATCGAGTGTAGAATAGAACATAAAACTTGAAGAGGGAATTTATGATAAATCAAAGAATCTTAATTGAAAATCAAGTTAGTTTTTTCTTAACATCTTTCAAACTACCCCAAATATCGAGTGAGTCTTTCTGAGACTAAGTTGTAACCGTTTATACTGGATTTGACACTCGATGTTTAGAGAGAAAAGACATAACTTGAGAGAAAAGACATAACTTGAGATAATCTTCTTAAATCGGGTTTTGAATTTGCGACCTAAGAGAATTCAAGCCCCATGAGCTCCTCTAGAAAGGAACTTGCAAAATCAAGTTAGTTTTAAAAATGTAGTATTTTTTATCACGTAATCGGAATTTACGCACTCACTTAAGCCACTCAAGGGCAACGAGGACAGTATAATAATTTTCTTTTTATATTTTACGTTTTATTTTTTTTTTCTTTCTAAATTTGTAGTTATGTACTTTTTAAATTTTGTATTAATATTACTGTTATTTTCCGGAGTTGTAAGTCAGTGACATTCGCTTTTTTGGAGTCGGACTAAAATTCAAACTTTGATAAATATGTATTTTAGGAAGTGTAGTTTAAAGTATTATAGATGAGTGAGTGTTAACGGTTATAAACAATAGAGTAAATTACTATTTATATAATTAGTTCCTTACATATAAAATATCTGAAATACCCTTTTCTTGATTAATATAGTTATTCATTTCCTAGGTAATCTTGACCTCTTGTATTCAACTGGCCATAAGTTCTAATCCAAGGGGAGACAGTTTTACCCCATGTTGTCCCAGGAGGGGGTTTTTGCCAGGAGAAAGCTTCAGGAGGGGGTGTCTTGGTTCTCACGGAGATCCGAGTAATCGACCTTGGACATTGCCCCACAAGGGTAGGTTTACACGTGAGACCAAAGTCGCCTGATCGATGGCGTTCAAAAAAAAAAACTGGCCATAAGTGTGGAATCTGAATCAACAACGGCTTGAATCATTTTAAGTAAATTACATAATTACTCCTTCTTGTTTTAAATAAAGTAAAAAATTACATAACTAATCTCTTATGTGTAAAAGATTGAAATATCCTCATAATTAACAGAGAAATCTATATTCGTTAACAGAGAAATCTATATTCGTTAGTTAAAATGACTTAAATCTAGTGGCGGATCCAGACTCAAAGTTCAGGAGTAACATTTAACGGAAAATCGTTTCAGGGCTAACGAAATACATAAAACGTTAAATTTTTTTAAAAAAAATTCCACTACGTGGTGTAAAGTTTCCACTACGCGGTGCAAGTTCAGGGGTAGCGTTCACTAGCCCTAGCAATAAGCTAGGTCCGCCACTGCCCAAATCAATAAAAAATGAAAAACTCGGGTAATTAATTGGTAATAAAATGATTTTGATACTCAGATAGTTAGATTGAACAAATCTCATGACCCAAATTGAAATTAACACTTTTTATTATGTTTATTTATTAATATGAGTATTTAATTTAATCTTTTTATAAACTTTTAGAGAAATATAAGATGGAGATTAGTGGACTGACAAAATGCAAAACTATTAAATTAGAGTCGTAATTTTAAAAAGATTGAACTAAAAACAAAAACGAACTTTCAACAAACTAATTTACTCTAAAGAGTAATATATTAATATATTTAATTTTGACTTACAGATTTTGACTATTTAGTCAATTGCATGGCGAGTTGAGTAAGCGACAAACACGGTTTTATGGCAACATCATAAATATACACTATAAGCCCCTTATGTTTTATCTATTTCCACATTTGGTTTTTTACTTTTACTTTCTTTTTTTCAATTTTTTTTTTCTTCAATTAGGATATGCAAGAGGTCATGTAAATCTGATTTAACTATTGTCAACTTTACAGAATCAAGATTTAACCACAAAATTCAACAACCAACAATAAACGTACAAAACCAAGAGTCGGAAAGAAACCTCTTCAACCAGAACAAAAAACAACATCACCGAACTAATACAACGATGAGAAATCTAACAGATCACCATTGTGGTGATCTTAAACTAAACAAGAAGTGAAACGAGCAGAATATCGACAATCGGAGATGAAACCCTAGCAGAGATCTAACAGGGGAAACGGCGAAGACGAAATGACTCGAATACATCTCTTTGCCCTAACCTTTTGCTTATATACATCCAGCCAAGACCCAACTCTTCTATCGAAGATCCATGACCCGAACATCTAGCAGCAGCCCAAGCTCTCCTAAGCCCACTAACAGCAGCCCAACTAACAAAAGAAAAAAAGTCAAAAAACAATTCAGTTTAATTAACAAATATAACAAGTGCACATTTGAATTAACACAAACTTAAGTATTGATTTTTGACACGCCCCCTTAATTCAAATGGCAAAAGGATCAAACATGTTTAACTTCTTACAAAGAAACCCATGTTGAGAAGATAAAACTCCTTTTGTAAGAAGATCAGCAACCTGATCATCAGTTCTGATCTTGTGAATTTTAATCAACCCAGAAACAATTTTTTCCCTTATGAAAAATAAATCTATCTCAAAATGTTTAGTTTTCTCATGAAACACTGGATTAGCAGTCATAGATATAGCTGCTTTATTATCACAGTGCACAGTAATAGGCAAACCAATCTTAACATTTAACTCCTTAAAAATGTTTGTAATCCACATAAGTTCACAAACAGCAGTGCCCATAGCTCTAAACTCAGCCTCTGCTGAAGATCTAGCAATAGTACTTTGTTTCTTAGACTTCCAAGATAACAAAGAGTTACCAAGAAAAACACAAAAACCAGTAACTGATTTTCTGGTTGTTAAACATTTACCCCAATCTGAATCAGAAAACACACTTAAAACACAAGTATTATCTTTACTAAACATAACACCTTTACCAGGAGCAGATTTTAAATACCTTAACAGTCTAAGAGCAACATGCAAGTGTGATTTTTTTGGACTGTGCATAAACTGACTCAAAAACTGAACGGAATAGGAAATATCAGGCCTTGTGTGTGAAAGATAAATGAGTTTACCAATTAGTTTTTGAAACCCAGTAACATCCTTAACAGGTTCACTATCTTCACTACACAAAGATGACACAATAGAACTCTGTTCGATTGGAACACTCACTGGTTTAGCTCCAGTTAAACCAAACTCTGCCAACAACTCCAAACAATATTTTCTTTGTGACAAACATAACCCTTTAGAAGACCTAATGACCTCAAAACCTAAAAAATATTTTAAATCACCTAAGTCTTTGATTTTAAACTTAGATTGCAAATCACTTTTAAGCTGATTTATACTATCAAGATTACTACCAGTAATGATGATATCATCTACATAAACAAGTAAAATAGTGACACCAATCCTATCATGTTTATAAAACAAGGAATAATCACTTTTACTTTGACTAAAACCAGAATCAACCAAGATAACAACCAATTTTTCATTCCACATCCTTGGGGCCTGTTTCAGCGCATATAAAGACTTGTTCAATCTACACACTTTGGTTTCAGATTTAGGAAAAAAACCTTCAGGTAATGACATATACACCTCTTCCCTTAAATTCCCATATAAAAAAGCATTATTAATATCTAATTGGAAAAGAGGCCAGTCATTCAAAACAGCAAGATTCAAAACACATCTTATAGTAACAAGTTTAACCACAGGAGAGAAGGTTTCAGCAAAGTCAATACCTTCTTTCTGACTATACCCTTTAGCAACTAATCTAGCCTTATACCTATCTATCTCTCCTGAGGCCTTATATTTAATTTTAAACACCCACTTACAACCAATGGGTTTTCTGCCTTTAGGAAGGTCAACCAAGGTCCAAGTATTATTTCTGTGTAATGCTTCCATCTCTTCATTCATGGCATTCACCCAATTTTGATCCTGTTGAGCTTCATAAAAATGTTTTGGTTCAACAGACTTGTTTAAGGAGGAAACAAAACAAAAATGTTCTTTAGACAAACTAGAGTAACTTACTACATCTTCAAGACCATATATACTCCCCCCACCACATAATCTTTAAGATTTGAGGGGGTTTTAACGGGTCTGGAAGATCTAGTACGAATTACTGTAGTACCCTCAGAGGATGGATGAATATCATCTTCAAGGTCAACTGGATCAGAGCTACTAGTGCCGTCACTAGACAAAGAAGGGACCGAAGGATCCACATCCTTTGTCTGTGTATCACTAGAACTATGACCAGGAACGCCTGAATCACTAGTGACCTCCCCTTCATCATCGGGATTTTCACTTGAGCGTTTTGGATCATTATTAGGTGAATCAAAAAAATTAATCCAATCAGAAGAATCAAGGTTAGGAGCCAAAACATCAGAAGAAGTTGTAGTTGTTTTAAATGGAAAAACAGACTCATAAAACTTGACATCTCTTGAGTAAAAAACAGTATTTCTTTCCAAACTCCACAACTTATAACCCTTTTTCTCGTTTGAATAACCAAAAAAATACACATTTTTCTGCTTGGCTTTGAAATTTATCAGAAGAATTTAAAACAGTGGTAAAACAAAGGCATCCAAAAACTCTCAAGTGACTCAGAGGAGGTTTACATTTAAACATGACTTCAAAAGGGGACTGGCCATTAAGAACAGAAGAGGGAAGCCTGTTAATCAAATATGCAGCAGTTAAAACACACTCATGCCAAAAAATCAAAGGAATACCAGATTGAAACAAAAGAGTCCTAGCAACATTTAGCAGATTCCTGTGTTTCCTTTCAACTATACCATTTTGTTGAGGTGTATGCACACACGATGTTTGGTGAATAATACCATTTTTTGTCATAAAAGTTTTCACATGTGTGTTAACAAATTCTGTTCCATTATCACTTCTAAAAATTTTAATAGATTTTCCAAATTGAGTTTGAACAAGACTATGAAAGCTTTCAATACACTGACCAACTTCACTCTTATTAGACAATAAATAAATCCAAACAGCCCTACTAAAATCAACAACCACTGTTAGAAAATACTTATAACCTTCTGAACTAGTGATTTTATAAGGACCCCAAACATCCAGATGAACTAAATCCCCTACACAAAAGGACTTAGTGGAACTAAGGGGAAAAGGTTCCCTATGTTGCTTGGATTTATGACAAATCTCACATAGTGAAGTAGTGTCAAAAGTTTTAATTTTTAACTCATTTTGTAAAATCTTTAACACAGGATCAGCTGGATGTCCCAGCCTCTTATGCCACATATCAACAACAGTAATGGAATTAAAACACACCTCAGAACACAAAGGAACATCACCATACATATACAAGCCATCTACTTGTTTACCAGTCATTACTATCTGGTTTGAATACAAATCCTGAAGATAACAAGAATGCTCATCAAACACAGACCTAAGCTTATTCTCCTTTGCTAACTTATGAACAGAAATAAGATTTACAAAATAGTCTGGCACAACAAACACATCATGTAAAACAATTTTTTCAGATAACTGATAATTTCCAATTTTAGTGACATTAGCAAAGGACCCATTTGGGTGCTTAATCTTTATACCAAACTCAGATACATTTACAGCATTTACCAATTTCTTATCTGAAACAACCATGTGTTGATTTGCACCAGAGTCAATAACCCAACCGGCCCTTTCAACTCCAGACCCAAACACATAAACAGAATTACTAGAATTTCCCAAAATAATGCTACCTCCTACATTACTTTGAGACACATCTCCAGATTTGTCATCAAGTAACTTCAACAATCTGCACACTTGATCAGAACTTAAAGCAGGAACAGAAGATGAAGAGGTACTAGTGGTGGAATCAGTGTTAGACAGAGAGTTATTAGATGCCCCCTGCCTTGGTCCTTGATTCCACCTACTGTTTCTAGGTCTCATACCTGGTGGATATCCTATAAGCTCATAACATCTATCCACCAAGTGACCAATCTTATTACAGTGAGTACACTTTAAGTTTGTGTTAGGACCTCTATTAGGTCTTCTAGTACTTTTAGAGAAAGGACTATTTTTAGACACAAACCCAACAGTTTGCCCTTTAGAACCATTGTTGCCAGCTCTATGAGACTCTTCCCTTGAAATGGTAGAAAAAGCAGTTTTTAAAGTAGGAAGAGGATAACGAGTTAACAAATTTGTTCTAACTGGCAAATAGACTTCATCTAAACCCATGAGAAACTGCATGAGTTTAATTGAAGAATTGAATTCATTATACTTAGTAGACGCATTACAAGAACAAGAAGGTAACTGCACCATGTTATCAAACTGTTTCCACAGAGTGTTGAGCCTGTGATAATATTCAGAAACAGATTACCCACTCTGCCTAGCAGAGTTGATCTTTTGGTATAGGTTGAATATCACAGACCCATCCACCTTATCATAAGTTTCCTTAAGATCAATCCACACAGTTGAAGCAAGCTTAGAATATACTTGCCCCACATATAACTCTTCACACACAGAATTTAAGATCCAAGATAAAACAACCGAGTTACATCTCTCCCACTGATTAGCCAGGACATCATCATCAGTTGGTTTTATACAAGTTCCATCCAGAAAACCAATTTTATTTTTTACCTTTAAAGCAAGTTCAAGAGCATTAGCCCAAATGGTGTAATTTTCAGTCCCTTTTAATTTGAAACTAATCAGTGTAAGAGTGCTAGAATCACTAGCATGCAAATATAACGGGTCACTAGCCTCAATCTTGCTAACCAAGGTAGCAGAAGACGAAGGCTTATCCCCTTTATTAACCATCACAAATATCTCAGCAGACAATCAAGAACAATGATTAACAATTAACAGACAACTAACACAATAACCCACAACAACAAGAACAAGCAGACCACAGAATCACAAAATATGGACACAAACCAGAATCACCAGTCCTATCCAAGTTTCCACACCACTCACGGTGGCAGATCAAGGGTTTACTGGGTTCTGGCAAGGTCAAAAACAATATAGAGCAGCAAAGCACAATAAAGAACAACCAAATAACAAGATTAGGAACAATCTCACCCAATATGCCTGAGTCAAGTGACCTTCACTTAGGGTCAGTCAACTCAGGCAGCCGTAAGAGCCGAGCAGCCGCACGTTGAACAGCGCCTCCAAGCCTCCTCAACCTTCACTTAGGGTTGAGGCCTCTAATCCAGATCGAGCCGTCCAAACCAGCACGAACACTTTAGGGTTTCGAACAAACCCTAACCACAGAAGACGAATCGTCTTCTCCCCGAGATAATCACAGCGGAACGATCACCAGAATCGACAAGATTGTCAAAAACAATCGACAACAATCACGAACAACGATCTAGGGTTTTAAGCGACCTAGAATCGAGATCGGACAACACCAGAAAGCGACGAGATCAAGAGCCTAAGACAGGCTCTGATACCATGTCAACTTTACAGAATCAAGATTTAACCACAAAATTCAACAACCAACAATAAACGTACAAAACCAAGAGTCGGAAAGAAACCTCTTCAACCAGAACAAAAAACAACAACACCGAACTAATACAACGATGAGAAATCTAACAGATCACCATTGTGGTGATCTTAAACTAAACAAGAAGTGAAACGAGCAGAATATCGACAATCGGAGATGAAACCCTAGCAGAGATCTAACAGGGGAAACGGCGAAGACGAAATGACTCGAATACATCTCTTTGCCCTAAACTTTTGCTTATATACATCCAGCCAAGACCCAACTCTTCTATCGAAGATCCATGACCCGAACAGCTAGCAGCAGCCCAAGCTCTCCTAAGCCCACTAACAGCAGCCCAACTAACAAAAGAAAAAAAGTCAAAAAACAATTCAGTTTAATTAACAAATATAACAAGTGCACATTTGAATTAACACAAACTTAAGTATTGATTTTTGACAACTATTAACAAATTTTTTCGTTTTATTAGGCCATGCGACTTTAACAATTGAATGACATGATGTGCTGTCCTATTAATTATTATTATTTTTTGGTGTATTCATTTTGTATTTGTGTTTTTTTAACGATAACTTTTTTATTGTTTAACGGTATTATGTAGTTATTTTGTATTTTAATTTTTTTACGCTGCAGTTTTACTCGGGTTATCTTCGTGGCTATACGCCGACAATAAAATCTAGTTGAGTTATATTTTGTAACATTTAATTTTTAAGTTTAAGAAAGTTTAAGGTAAAAAAGTTACAATTAATAAATGTTATAATGGATCCATGTGAAATAAATACAAAGAAAAAGATAATAATCAAGAAATTTGAAAATTATGATTGATATAAAATTCTTATAATATATTAAACAATAATTTAATACATTTAAGAAATTTATTATGTTTGACAAGTTGTTGATTACTTTCAAAAAAGACTGAAATTATTGAGTAATTAATCACATCTAAATTAATTTTATCAAAATTTAAAAATAAAATTTTAGTTTTGAAAAAATTAGTAACTAATCTTAATTGATTATTTCCTAAATTGGTAATTCAATGTGAGTTTGACATGTGGCGATAGTGATGTGGACACTTTATAAATGAGACATGTGGCACAATTTTTATTGCTTTATTAGTATTAAGATAAGATAAGATTTAACATGTTTAGAATTATTGTTTAGAATTATTTCAAAATGTCATATAAATTGTTTAAAAGGTGCAAGTATAAGTTGTTTAGAATTACTTTCAACATATACAAAATACAAGCTCAAACTAGTGTCTAAAGTTGTAAACTAAAAGTCACGATGTCAACATATATAAATAATATTAGGTTAATTCAAAATTTTATTTATATATTGCGTTTTCTACTAAAACTAATAACGAGTTCACTTGAATTCATAAGTTTAGCTCAATTTAGTATGAATAACTTAATAAATCTTTATATGATATAAAAAATAAACATATTTAACATAAAATAACTTAAAATAATTTTAAAATTAAAGGAAAATTGGCCTATATTAATCCCAATTATCAGTTATTGGCCGATAATAATCTCAGTTATGTTTTTTCCCCACAATAATCCCAGTTATTAATATGTTGGCCTGTATTGAACCGCCGTTAAGTTGTGACTAACGGTGTTAAAATTTTGTTGACTGTGCAAGCCACGTGGGATCCTACGTGGCGTTTTCTATTATATATATTTTAATTAAATAAAAAAAAATTAAAAAGACAACAACCTGTGAATGTGAAAAGGAACGGCTGAGTTCTTCCTTAGCCCTCTTCGATTTTCACAATTCCTCCTTGTCAATGATTTTCGTTTTTAAGGTGATTAACAGTTTGAATAAATACAAATCGCGATTAGAATTGTCACCTCCTTCACGTGTATGTGCGATTCTTCACCTTGAAGCCGTAAGAAACCCTATTTATTTTAATATTGCAAGATTAATCTTAGATGATGATCAAGGTGGGGCTGAGAATTAATTTTAAATGTCGCAACTTGGGGATGAATATGAATTGCATACGGCTGCCATTTTCTTTTTGAATGTCGAAATGGGTGATGGTCGCATAGGGGGTGATAATCATAGAATCTTGTGGGCTAACTTTTTACGTGACTTACATGTTAGGGTTTTAGGTTTTATTATTTTGTTTTTTTTTTAACTAAAAGCTTTTTCTAAAATATAATGTCACATAGGATCTTACGTGGCGTGCACAGTCAGCAAAATTTTAACACCGTTAGTCACAACTTAAAGGCGGTTCAATACAGGCCAACATGTTAATAACTGGGATTATTGTGGGAAAAAAACATAACTGGGATTATTATCGGCCAATAAGTGATAACTGGGATTAATATAGGCCAATTTTCCAAAATTAAATACATTTAATTATATGGTCTGGCATGGTTTTATTACTTTATACGGTTTGAAAAATCCAAATCAAACGCTAAACCATTCGTTATGGTTTAAAAACTCAAATCCATAAGCAAAACCAAAAAAAAAAATCGAACACGAATCCAAACCGTCGACCGGTTTAATCGGTTTCATGATTTTAAAGGGTTCAACTTGACAAAAACAAACATGATGGGGGTGACTTTAAAATAGATCAAATTATAGGGGCATATTCTTGCAAATTACAATGTTTAGAAGGTTAGCTTTGACCAATGTCACTATCTATGTTTCTTCAAACAAACCGCGGAAATAAATAAATATATATATATACAGTTATACACACACCACACAACTATATATATTTCACCTCAAATCTTCAAATCGATTGAACAGAAATCGAAATTGAAACCAGAATTAGCCATCATTTTGTCAGAAAAAAGGTACGCCAAATCAATTTCTAATCTCGAATTTAAATCCGAACTCAATTTTGAAAACTTTAGTTGATTCTGTAACTGTTGGTAGGGATGAAGATGGCCGTTTGAAGACGAATTGTGGTTTATATTCATGTTTAATTGCTTAATTTGTTGCTTTTAATCGAATCAGTTCTCGTGAACATGGTTAATTTGGAGCATTCGTTCTCCCGGAACGCGAATTTCGTAATTAGGGTTTTTCGTACCCTAATTATGATCATGCTTTAGGTTAAAATTTGATGATTTGTGAAGTAATAAGCAGTAGTTTGAACTCAATTCTTCCTAATTTGCTTCTTCATGATCCTGGATAATTTCTGGATAGTTAGGGTTTTGTATAATTGTTAAAATAGCTCGCAAATTTTAGGTATGTTTTATACATAATTGTTAAAATAGCTTGCAAATTTTAGGTATGTTTTATACATAATTGTTAAAATAGCTTGCAAATTTTAGGTATGTTTTATACTGTTATTACTGTTATCATGAATAGCATCCATTGATGACTTTAAGTTATTAAGGTCACATTATACATGGAAATTGATTAAGTTTGTTGTCTAGGAGCTAAATTCAGATGAATCAGAATCCAAATCGTTTTTCGGTTCAGAAATCCGAATACGGTAACTACCCGAGTTCTACAACCAGCTTTTCCTCGAATGACAGCTCAATCTCGCAACAAGAGTCTCACCCGAACTTACCCGACACATATCAGTATCATTCGCCCGAGTATACTTACACCTCACATGTAAGTAGAACCGGATTTACAGATTATGCTGATGATCTTGAATACAAACTGAGAGAGCTAGAAACCGCTATGATGGGAACTGAACATGATTTTGTGGGTGAATCTTTTGATGTTTCATCTTCTTGGGGTGTCGGTAATCGAACAAACTCACTAACGGAGATTATATCTAGAAAAGACATCAAGGAATTACTGATTGCGTGTGCTAAATCAGTGGCGGAAAATGATGTAATAACCGCTAATTGGCTGATGTCGGAATTGCGCCCGATGGTTTCTGTATCTGGCGAGCCGGATCATCGGTTAGGTGCTTATATGTTGGAAGGGCTTGTAGCGAGATTATCTTCTTCGGGTAGTTCTATCTACAAAGCTTTAAAATGCAAAGAACCGACTGGCGATGAACTCTTTACGTACATGCGTTTACTATACGAAGTATGCCCTTATTTCAAGTTTGGATATTTATCTGCCAATGGAGCGATTGCAGAAGCCATGAAGAACGAAAACAAGATTCACATAATCGATTTCCAAATCGCGCAGGGTGGTCAATGGCTAACCTTAATCCAAGCTCTTGCTTCCAGGCCTGGTGGCCCCCCTAGCCTTCGGATCACGGGTGTTGATGATTCCACTAATGCATACGCTAGAGGTGGAGAAGTTAAGCTTGTTGGCCAACGGCTCGCTAGTTTAGCAAAGTCTTGTAACATCCCGTTTGAGTTTCATGGTGTGGCGGTTCCTGGTTCTGAAATCGAGATCAAACATCTAGCGGTTAGACCCGGTGACCCGTTAGTAGTTAACTTTGCGTTTATGCTACATCACATGCCCGACGAGAGTGTAAACCCTCAAAATCACAGAGACAGACTTTTACGAATGGTGAAAAGTTTATCTCCCAAAGTTGTTACACTCGTTGAACAAGAATCAAACGTCAATACCGCCCCTTTTTTCCACAGATTCCAAGAAACACTAAACTACTACACGGCTATCTTTGAATCGATTGATGTAACTCTCCCGAGGAACCATCAACAACGAATCAGTGTGGAACAGCATTGTCTGGCACGCGATATAGTCAACATTATAGCGTGTGAGGGGGCTGAAAGAGTTGAAAGGCATGAACTTTTAGGGAAATGGAGGTCAAGATTCAGTATGGCTGGATTTACACCATACCCTTTGAGTTCATCAGTGAATTCCACCATTAAATCTTTGCTTGAGAATTATTCTCATAAGTACAGACTTGAAGAACGCGACGGGGCTCTGTTTCTTGGCTGGATGAATCGCGATTTGGTTGCTTCTTGTGCTTGGAAATGAATTGGAATGCAACTTCAGAAACTTTGTAAGTTTTAGATTATAAGATTAACATCCTTGTTATATATTGTATAATATGTCAAGTTCATGATAATAAATGTTCCATTTTTTTTTTGTACATGTCTTTAGACAATTAGACCATATGTTGATTGGTGTTGTTTTTATCTGGAACGGGTCAAATATGTAAATCTGAAAAGTTGGTTTCAAGTCACTGAAAATGTATAAGAAGTCAAAATGTTGATTGGTTTAAAGTCATTTGATACTCTGATTAATGTCATGTTTTATCAGATGAGTTAAACTTGTGCAATAAAATAGTTATCTTAAAAGAAAATGGATGAAATGAGTTGAACCGGTCAAACAAGTTGTGACTTTTGTAATATACATTTTAGAGTACTCTACATTTTATATACTTGATTACTTGGTGCACTTTTGAAGAAGTCAAAATTTTGGACAAAAGTTTCTTCAGACAATCCAACTTGGCCCTTTTTGACACGCTAATATATAAATATTTTATTAATACCAAAAAGTAGCATACACAACTTAAGTCAATACGCAGGGAAGGCGGGCAACAAGCTGCGCCGCCAACCTCTTTTGAATAGCAAACCCTAGCCATATAAAAACAACATTCTTCAATCTAGAGGCCTGCACAAATCCCACGCATGACTTTTTGGATCCGGTTCAACATGGCCACCGCCTCCGTCTCAAGATGGCCGAATGTATCGAAGGCGAAAGGAACAAACACATGTTGATTTTCAATGCACGATTTCTCATGTTTGTTAACCTTTCCAGCAGCTGCCCTGGACGCCGCTTGCCCCGCTAATTGGATCGGATATATGAAAACAGGTCGATTCGATTGACCATCAAATGATAACGACTTAACAATCTCCTACCTTAATAAGAGAAAATAACTTAGTCCACGTGTCAATCTCCTAGCATATATTTTGCCTCATTTTCGCGCGCTACCCTTTCCTTGCTAAGCCCTAAACTCAGTCGACGCTTTATCAATTCAATCCACATCCACTGCAATTCAATCGACAACCTTTAGTTTTGAAACGGCTTCTTCTTCAATTGCAATTCAATCGCCTTATTGATGTCTTCTCTCCGGTATGTGAATCGGTGTACGCTTCAATGGTTTCAAAATCATCGCCCTCATAAACCGCTCTCAATGGCTCCAAAATCATCCACTGCAATGCATCTTCTGGACCGCCGCCTCTGCTCTGCATCTCATTCTTCAACATCTAAGGCTAAATCGAAGTTTGATTTGAAACCGGTATCTTCTCTTTTGATTCGCTTATTATATGTAAAATCACACTTCAATACATGATTCATTCATCTGTAGAACCAATCGATTTTAGTGTTTTATGTTCTAGAGTCGTGTTGTTTACTATGTTCTCTCATGCGCCCGATTCATCCCTATCTACAACAATCCATTGTTGGTCTGCAATTCGATTAGGTGTAGCATTGATTGTTTAATATTTCACTCATCTCTTTGAAGAACAGTTTGATTTTAGTGATCTGTGTTCTAAAGTCACATGTTTAATATTTTATTCATTCCATTCACGCTTTTAGTTCATCTATCTGAACAAGGAATGAACAAGGAAGATGATATTAATTCATCCATCTGAACAAAGAAGATGATGTAAGTTCATCTAATCTGCTTAGGATACACCTAATGGATAGGATTTCACACCCTCCAATGAAGCTGTTGATCTTGAATACTCTACCCTAATCAATCATTCATGGTTAGCTTTACAAATCGGATGAAGGTTGACTATCTTGCAACCAGTTCGTTAGATCCTGTTTAAGAAGGTTTCACCGAGTAAGTGATGTTTAATTATCACCAACATATAAACAACCACCACTGGTATCATCATCATATACAGGTTTATGATGTTATGTGCAATTTTCAGATTATGGCACACCAACTGTTTGTTTTAATGTCTGAGTGGTGTAGCATCTTTATGATTAATATTTTGACTAAAACATACAATCATCGTTAGATTTTTTATTGGACCTGTAGATAGAAAATCAAGATTACAAACCTTCATGTAGATTCTTTATTAATTATTTGTCCCTTTTATTATGATCTAACAAGCATTTTGACCAACCATAAGAATTGTGGTAATATGTTCATACAGATGTTCATACTCGTCATTGAAACCTTTGTCCTATTGAATTAGAGATTTTGGAGTAACCCAAATTAACTTTTAGAAATCTAAAAGTGATCTCACGAACTTAAAAGGCTATCAAGAAAAACTTCAGATCAAAAACACATAATAAGTTCTGTCATTTAAATGGGGGTTTTGCTTAATTTGTGATAGTTGAGCATATTTAGGCACAATTCTGGTTTTCAAAGGTAAATTGGTATATTACAACAGTTAACAAAATGTAGATTCAACGATGTTTAGGTGTCATATTATTAGAATGTGTGGCATGGTTGTTTTTGGGTATTCAATACATTTGAAGTTTGAATTGTGAAGAACAAATCCCGGTCAGGCCTGGTAATTTGCTCGGTCTGTTTAGGCCCGGTTATACATAGGTTTTTTATGGACATTCATTCCCTAATATCAAGCTTGGTATAAGAGGTGCAAGGGCACTTCAAAGTTCTTTTTTTTTTCCTTTAGCAGGGGCACCACAAAGATTTTTTCTCCAAGCCATCAGCCATCACCCACTATAATACAGACATTTAGTAGGTGTTTATTTTTTCTTCTTGACTGCTTGTTTCTTAGTGTGACGTGTCCTTTTTTTTTAAAGGTTTTTGTAGTGCAGATTACACATTATCTGTTTGATAAAATGTCTGAAAGAATAATGTTGGTTACATGTTATTTGTTTTAAGCTGAAACGGCGTGTGTTTGATCTGATCCAACCCATTTCAACCCTTTCTAAAATAAGTTTGGAGAAGAATTATATATATACATCTTTCTAAAATTTGTAATACCATATTTACATTTTCAGTAAACTATCATATCTTTTTCATCCAAAATGTTGGATACTTATACAATAACAAGCAGACATACATTGAATCATCTTAGCACGTAATATTCTCTTCGTGTGTTTAGTCAAACAAATTATCAGATCTAAACGACTTTATTTATCCATTATGAAATGGGTAAAATATATTTTTATTCTTTTGAAAAGTAATACGATATTATTAAAATTTGAACTTTTAGTTGGATATTATTAAAATCATCTCTTTGTTGCAGGAATAAAGCCAGATTCGGTAGTCTTTCTTGCCATTATAACCGCCTGTTTGCATGCTGGAAACGTTGACCAAGTTGACAAAATGAAGCATGGGCCTTTGACAAAATGAAGCATGATTATTCAATTGAACCCACCATGAAACATTATGCAGTAATTGTTGATCTGTATGGTACGTAGGGTTGAGTGTCTAGATCAAGCTTTAAGATTTATCAAAAACATGCCAATAGATCCTGATTTTGTCATTTGGTGGTCAATGTTCAGTGCTTTCCGGGCACAGAAGAACATTCAAATGGCAGAATATGCATCCGATAGAAAAGCTTCTAGAACTCGAGCCTAAAAATCCTGGTAGCTATGTGTTTCTTTCAAATGTTTATGCTGGGGTAGGCAAGTGGCAAGATGTAGAAAGAGTAAGGACCAAAATGAAAATAAAGGTGTGGCAAAAGATCTCGAGTGGAGTTGTATCGAAATACATGGTACTCAAGTCAGTAGTTTTCTTGCTGGTGATCATTTTCATGATCATTCAGATGAAATTTTTTTAAAGTTAGATGAAATTACTAAAAATGTAAGGGAATTTGGTTACATAACATTTTTCAGATACAATACAACAAACAAAACTACATTCTTTCATACCTGATCATGTGTATCTCGTCTACGGTTCTGCTTTGCTTAATTCTAACGACTTTGAATATGTTTTACTGAACAATCATTTTCACATGGGAAAATTCACCTTACATAATCCCTTACATCATGTTTGTGTACAATTCATTGCATGTCACCCCGTGTATTACACGGGTTACAAACCTAGTAAATTTATAAGAAAATTTTACTACAAATGAAACGATAACGAGTTAACAATAAATTTAAAAACCAAAGGGTATTTGTCCCAATGGTATTGGGAGGAAGTATAGGGCTTGGGTGACCTTAATGGTCTAGAGTTCGATCCTGACTTATGGGGGTTTTATCATAGTTGATGGGTTTCCTTCGGAATTGATGAATTTAGATGGTGTATCGTAGTTCAATTTTCTTGTTGAACTCGCTACTCGACTTATACCGTGAAAAAAAAAAAAACAATAAATTTTAAAAAAAATTAAATACAAATGAAGTGATTCAGATGAGTCAAATGAGTTTGAAGCATCGAAAACTGATTACATTGTATTACTATAATCTTCTAATTTATTTAAATATACACTAAATTTCTTACAATAAATCTTATTAATAAATTCTACATATATACAAAAAGAACTTTGTTACTCTTTATGTTGCTAGTTGTACAGATTATTTAAGCTTGTGTTTGTTTGTTGCTATTCGTTTTATGTGTGTATTTATTGGACTGATCCGGACAATGATGATCTTTAGTAGACGTCTTTATATTTGACGGGTGAGATTATTCTGAGAAGTTTAGTTTAGATTAAATGAAGAAATGAAGATCCATGGTCCAAAATTTTCTTGTGTAGAATTAGAGAGAAAAACTAAAGAAAACAATAGATAGAAGAGTATTTTTGACTTTTTATCAAATTCCCCCCATTTTTTAAACCTTCATAACTCTTAGATACGACATTATTTTTTTTTAAAAAATTACACCATAAAAACGAGAATTTTTTTTATCTTTAAAACGCGTACAATGTTGTTATATATAAAATTAATTTTTTTTACTCTTTTGATTGTATCAAAACGTTCAGATCATTGTGTCATTGTGTCAAAATGTTTAGATCATTGTGTCATATTGTGTCAAAAATGTTCAGATCATTGTTTCATATGGTGCCAAAAAGAGTATTTAATTTTATATATAGCAACACTATATATACTTTTGACACGACGACACAATGACACAATGATCTGAACATTTTGACACAATGACACAATGATAAAAAAATGCTCTGAACATTGTGTCAAAAATCGAAAGAGTAAATTTTTTATATTTTTTATATAGCAACCCTATACGCGTTTTAAAGATAAAAAATGCTCGTTTTGATGGTGTAATTTTTTTAAAAAAATAGTGTCGTATGTGAAAGTTATAATGTTTAAAAAAATAGGAGAGGTAGATAAAAAGTAGTGTCGTATGTGAAAGTTGGGAGGACGATGGATCGACAACGGGAGACGATGGACGAAGAACAACGGGCTCGTGACCTCGAGTTGTATTTGAGGCCTCACGAAAAGGTGCCCGAATCACTCCTCCCGGTACTTTTGGAGGAAAAACGTCGAGTTGCGGCTAGATACGGATGGCCGTGTGATTTTTAGATGGTGGACTTTGTACTCTTTTTTTTAGGACTTGGTAATTTTTTTTAGGACTTGGTAATTTTTTTTAGGAGTTGGTAATTTTATATTTTTAGAACTTGGTAAATTTTTTTATTTTTAAGACTTTGTAATTTTTTTTAATCTAATGAATTGTTTTTTTTTAATTTTATATTAAATGTGTTAGTTTAATTATATTTGTTTTAGATTAAAAAGAAAATAAAAAAAAATATTTAATCCATGCCTAAACAATGACTAAAATGAGCATACCCTATTACCCACTAGGCCACTACAAAATCATCATTCTAAATCAATTTTCTCTCTCCTGTTGTCATCATCTTATTGGTCCAATTTGATGCCTAATACATCAATGAAATAAGCATACCTCCCACCCTTATTAAATCATGATCTAATGGCTGAAATTTCTTCATATGTTTCTTACCCAAACAAACTTCTTATTTGAAATCTTTCATTCTTTGACTTGATAATAAATAACCTAGATAAATTGATCCGAGCCTAATACAAATGAATTTGAAGTTATTAACTAAGTCGGTTAGTTTACTACAAAACATGGATAAAATTGATTATTTTAAACAACTTTGTTGTATAATTCTCTTTGTATAATCTAATATACTTTATTGCATGTTTGCAAAGTACAACGTTGTTATACAACAAGATTTCGCAATCTACATCTAGTCGCGAGGGTAATGTGAACACACAAAATCGTTATAACGTTACTTAAAGAAAACGTAAAAAAAAAGGTTGTGTAACAACCAAACGCTCAAGAATTAAGTATTGAATTTACGATCTAAAAGTTATGTTGCACGACTCTACCTCTTACACCACCAACTCGTGTGGTAAATTTGTTGAGATTGAAAATAAAAAAATATAAAAAAGTATGTTATACGGCTGTACCTATTAGACAACCAACTCTTTTGCTAAACTCGTTGCGTTCAGATAAAAAACAATAATAATAATAACGATAACGAATAAAGAAAAAATAAAATTTAAAAAACAAAAAAAAGAAATATTATAAAATATACGCAATACTATATATTCCAGTTTAGTAAGCAAATTAATATTTATTCATTTTTATTCACCATCTAATATTTTAATCCAATTTATTCACCCAAAACTTGTATTTTATTGAGATAAGTATATTCCAATTTATGCACTCAAAGCTTGTATTTTGTTTAGATATCTCAATTTAATAAGCAAATTAATATATTATTTACTTTTATTCATCATTTAATATTTTATTCACTTGTATTTTATTCACCCAAAACATGTATTTTGTTTAGATAGGTAATTTTCTTTACATAATGAACAATTGTGATTTTAATGAAAAACGGAAATTTGAACAAGAACATTAGAAAAAGAATATAAGTTGTGTTTTTAATGTATTATGGAAATTTGAAAAATCTATGCGATAAAAATTGGATTTTAATGATATAATATAAGTAAAGTAAAAAAATAAGTAAAATACAAAATAATTGTTTTTTTAAATATATATATATTTTTGGAATGGCTTTTTATTACAATATTTAAATGAGTACGCGTTTAAATGTCGTCGTTGTAGCATCGCACAAATTTATGACTAGTTAATAATTTGAAGAAGAATGGATCAAATGTATATTTGTTTGTTAATGAAAAGAAAACTAGATAGTGATGTTAAGATTAAGGTCATCACTAATAACTAATAAGTATCAAAGTATTCCTTTATAAAACAAAAGGAAGTTCAAAATTGCAACTCTTATTGCCTTAGGTACAGATTATGAAGCGTAAGTTACATGTCTCTCTTTTTAAATTGTACAAGTGTAGATGCATAAACCCTACCTGTTTGCATCATATATAACCCACTTTCTTTCATTTGCTCCTTATACCCGCCGGCCTCTCACTCTCTCTCTCTCATCAATGGCTTTTCTCTCTTCTATCTCTCTACAAAACAGCAGCTCTCTCAACCGCAGGTTTTCAATTTCGCTTACGATCTGTACACAGAACAACCAGCTTCATGTGCTCCGGCTGCCGCCGTTTCGATGATGGCAAGGTTCTAGGTCGTCGCCGCCGTTATTAATGGCTTGGTGACGCCAGTGAACTGCCGTAGATGCGATGACCGTGTGTCGGCGTTGATGTGACGGTCGTTTGGCCGATCGCTCCGTTTCCGACACACCGGTTTGTCGTTTCACCTAATTGATGAGATTTCACACCGATCTTCTTCTTTAATTTGTTTCACTGTGATGTGTTCGGCTAAGTGGCAGCCTTAACGCTGCCGTACGCCGGATCTTGGCTCACCGATGTTGTATCTTACGAGAAACCCTAATCTGCTTGCTTGAAGGCTACTAGGGTTTTTATGTGGTCGATGTTGTAAGCTTTTTATCTTGATGGTGCTTACACCTATGTTTCACTTTCGCGATGATTTAGCCGACGACGGCGCGGGGTTTATCGCAGCCGTCGCCGGTCATGAGCGATTGGGGCATTTGTTTGGTTTCTCTTTGCCGGTTTGGCATCGTGATGGTTTTCCGGTGGCGGCGCGGCGTTTCTCGCAGCCGTCGCCGGTTATGAGCGATGTGGGTGTTTTATTTGGTCTATTTTCCTGTCGTTGTTTACCACTGATGTGCAGCCGTCGAGAAAACCGATCCGATGTCGTTTATGATGTCGTTTATCTCAGATCTGTTGTTATTATTGATTGTGTTAGTTAGATCTGAAGTGATATGTTTGATGTTGTTGGAATTTTACTTACGACTCTGCTTGGTGTTATTTGTGGCCGGCTATGAAGCCGAGCCTCTGTTTTTGGGCAAATCTATTAGGGTTTACACCTTTATGGATGTTCCCATGGTCGTTGACTAATGGAGGTTGTTCCTGTTGTGGTTTCACCTATTTCTGTTCGCATGGTCCTTGATTGACTGAGCCATGATGATTTTTATGGATCTGCATTTGAGATGGTGGTCACGGCGAGGCGTAAACCAGTTTATCGCAGCCGTAACTGCAACCGAATGCTTAGCCTGACCGTTTAGGGCTATGATGGACTAGATATCTAATCCGAGTCTCTAAAAGTGCAATTATTGCCTTTTGTACCACTTCTAATACATAGATTCATGTTTGGAGATTCATATGGTTGATAATTGAATGAAATTAAAACAATGTCGAGGTAAAAAAGTTGGATGTTGGTTTAAATTTATAATTTTTTTGTTTGCTTTTTATAGGGAAACGAGAAAGGAGGTTGTATCAAGTATTTGGTCTTGGAAACAAAGAATATGACCATTTCGACAAGGTAAAAGATAAATGTCATGTCATGTATTTGGTGATTATGTTTTTTCATAGAATCTTTAGGTATTTTGTTTATGGATTATTTTAATTTTGGAATTTTTTGTATGCAGGTCTCCATTAGTTTTGTGTGGATTGTTGCACATGCTTTGCTCTCTACCGATGTTTTCATTGTTTCTTTGTGAGTATCTTATATTGTCTCATTAGTTTTGTGGAAAATGCTCCCTCTTTGTATGCAAAAGTTGGTGTACTTATAATGCCAAACCGATTACTTCTCATTTTAGGATTTAAGTCATATGAACACATATACGAAATCAACCTACTGTGATCATTTGAGAGCATTTGCAAGCCCTTAAAATCTTCCTCTATACGCTTCCAATTTTATTTTCCGGTTGTAATTTTGCCCTACATTCCTGCTTTAGGTTTCTGACGGGGCTTCATCTGCATGTTTGTAAGCAGATCTTATTATTCTCTTTCACAAATTGTTTGTTTTTTGTAGTTTGTGGTATTGCGGGGATTGGTTTGTCTGTGTTGTTGCTTGGTTTTTTGTCCCTTGGTTTATTTTAATGGGCAGTATGACAGGTATGTCATGACCCACAAAGACAAAAGGTTCAATTTTATGTCTATAGTTTTTTTCCAGTTACGTTTTTGATGTTCGTTTCTTTTTAAGTATGATATATTAGTAGCTCGATGTTTATGATGGCTCTTTTGCAGCCATGGTCAGTTTATTATTTTTCAACTTCGCATTGTTGTGTTATTAATGTTTTGTAGTTTTATACATTCTTTATATTTTTTTAGCCATCACGAGTGCTATTGCTTTTGATGTGCAGGTTATGTAGCTTTGATCTCTTTTGTTTTGAGAAGAATTGCTGACACTTTACACAATGGATTTTGCTATCAAGGTATGTTTATGGCTTTTGAATTTCTATAGTTTTATCTGTTGAATTTTATCTTTAATTGTGTTAATAATTGTTCTTGGTTCCAGGTTTATGTGAAGAACATGATGTTACCTATGGCTGTATACAGAAAGAGAGCTCACAGCAACAAAGTTGGAAGGAGATTGAAGCTCCAATTAATTTGAATAGCGATAAGGATATCGTTTAAGACACAAATGATTACTGGTATGATCTTTACCAACCTTTTTGTTAATCTGATCCTCAAAACTTGAGGTTTGTATTTTCATTTTCTTTTAGTTCATTTGTGTATACAAGTAGTTACATGTTGATAGTTTTGACTGATTGTGAGTTAACTTTGTACGTTGCTTAGGTTTGTGGGGAACTTGCTTAAACGACAAGCTGATGGTGTGATGGTGTGATCAGAGCTGGTCGAATTGGAATTGATTTAATAATATTGATGTTAAGGTTTTATTGATCATGACCCATACACTTCAAGTTGCAATTCATTTATTTTCTTTCATGTCTGGAAGCTCAAAGAAAGCAAAAACCCATGAACCCCAATGAATGGTGCTGTTGTAAAAAAAGGTTGCAGCTATTTTGGTAATATTTTATTAGGGAACAATTATATGATGTGGATGCAACTTATTATGTAAGCATATCTTATCTTTAGTGTAGTTGTATGGTATTTGATGACCACCCTAGGACTATCTTATTATTTAATAATATGCTATATACACATGTGATGCTCGAGGGACAAGTTTCTGCTAATATATATGATGTTCTTGGTATGGTTTGCACTTGGTTGTGGTTTAGACTTATTGACTAATACATAAGCAAATCGAGTGGCAAAATAACGACTCATGTAAAGCGACATTGTTTCAGAGGAGCCACAAACAAGCATTCGCGCGCATCGCGCGCCAATTTGCATCTTGAAATCACGTAGAATAAATCATCACATGAGAACACGGACTACAGATGTTTTGCAACACAAGATAATAAGCACTGTACCGGCTACGTGGCGCCTATCAGCCGAGACCAACTCACAACTTAAAAAGGCATCTTGCGCGCAACGCGCGCTAATAGGAATCTTGTTAGTTACATAAAATATGTGTATATAGATATATCACTATAGATGCACGACTTAAATGATAATCCTAAAAGAAAATATACTTAAAAAGCGAAGAAGAAGAGAAAACAAACCATAAATGGTTTTGTTGGGACAAAAAGGGGTGTGGTGTAAATTGTAATGTGCACGCATTTATACCTTGTCGTGAAGACTAGAAGATAACACTTTCAGAATCTAAAGAGGCCTAACGTAAGGGACAAATCTCTTAGACGCTAACAATCACACCCTCGGCTAGGTATACGACTCTTAGCACCAGAGAATATACCCTTTAGGTCATAAACACTAGAGAAGGAAGACAGTTCTCGCATGAGAGAAACTTATTACGTTCCTTATTAACATTGCGCTAATGTTAAACCATATTGAACTATAAGTGGATGTCAGGATACTTGTAATGACACAAAGTTAGTATCATATCTGCAAGAGTGGGAAGTGGGGTTTTGGACGCCAACGATATCAACAAGATCGATACCAACAAGAACACTGTCCTCATTCTGTTGGTATCGAGAAAATGAACCCTAAAGTGGGGTGGCCATGCCAAACGTAGTGGCGAATGCATGATTTTTTGGTATGGGAGGGGGGGGGGGGGATATAGATTGAGTGAAAATGATTCAGGTAAATTATAGGTTCGATAAAAAATAATTAAAAAGGGTACGTAAAACTAAAAATTTTCAAGGGAAAAACGAAATTTATATATTTTTGTAGGGGAAAAAGTGAAATCGAGAAACTTTGTGAGTCTTTTTTATTGTTATATGTGCCCCTCTAAGAAATAATAGTGCTCTCATCTAAATAAAATACCCCCTATAATTACTCATTTTATGGTAAACTTAAAAATGAATTGAGATTTTATGAAGATATAGTAAAGGATTCATATGGCTACGGGTTCCCGTCCCCCATCCCTTAGGGTAATTGCAATGGTTTCGGGGAAGGTGGGTTTGGGGGAGTTCGGTGGCTTCGGGAACACCATTGCCGGTGTCTCGGGGATGCAAAGTGGGGTGCCGAGACCGAGAGGTTTCAAAGTGGGGAGAGAGCCGTTGGTGTGGGCCCCCCCCCCCAACGGCTAAATATCTTTTTTTTTAATTTAATTTTTTTTTTTACTTTTTAACACTTTTAACCTATTTAAACCCACCATTCAACCCATTTTCACACCCACTTCTCCATTTCTCTCTAAATTTTATATAATCTCCAACTTCCAACTTCCTTTCAATTTTATAAAATCTCCAACTTCCTACACCATGTCGAACTTCAACGATTTCTTTTCCAACCTCAATCCTTCCGAGCAACAAACCCCCACTTCTCAACAAAACCCATTTGGAAGTGCCGGTTACGTACCGACGATGGCGGATTCCACGGCCGGTTGGCCGGAATTTGATTATCTTGGTCCCGACGATTTTCCCCAATTCACCCAAACCCACCAAACCGATTCTCAAGAAGAAATTGTCATGGAAACCCAACCCACCGAACCAAGAAAGAAGAAGCACGCCGCCAAACGAAATAAGAAGTCGGGGCAAACGTCTCAACCCGACGACCGACAAAAAAGGATTCCTACTCCTTGGACGGTCAAAGAAGAAGTGGCGTTGGCGAGATGTTGGGTCGATGTCTCGGAGAGTTCGATTGCGGGTAAAATATATATTTTATATCTTGTATTTTTTATTTTAAAGTTTACTTTTTTGTTTTAAAGTTTACAAACAATTTTTTTCCCTTTCTTAATTTTAGGAGACGCCCAAACTAGGGAATCGTTTTGGAACAAAATTACCGCAAATTGGCACCATTTGTTGCATTATCAAACCCCCAACTTCTCAAATGAACATAGCTTTGTTCGCACCAAGCATCAATTGTACTCGAAGTGGGGCGACATGAACAAGAAGGTCACCAAGTGGAACAACACCTACATCCACATTTTGGGTAACCGAAAGAGTAGCCAAAGCGAAGAAGATATTATGAAGGCGACCCATCATCGATTCAAGCTAGAGAACAGGAGCGCTTTCGACAAGATGGAGGTTTGGGATGTGGTGAAAATGTCCCAAAAATGGCGAGGGGCATTTGCGGTGGACGATGGTTGCGATAGTGATGAACAAGGTGCTTCTAAAAGAAGCAAAACATCCGATTCAAATCGGAGCTTCAACACCGATAGTCCATCGCAAGCCCAATCCATTCCTTTCGATCTCAACCTCGGTGTAGGTGGAACCTCTCCCAAGAGCCCAACCGAAGATCCACTTCCAATGGGTACCCAAAAAGCTAAACGCTTAGCAAAAGAAAAAGCAAAAGGAAAAGGAAAGGCGTCGGGGAGTGGAGCTTACAAAGAAGAATTTCAAACGTTTAACGAGTATCAACGGGAGAAGATCGAGCTTCAACGAAAAGCTCGAGAACAACGAGCGAAAGAACTCGAACTAATGGAACGCGAGCAAATGTGTCGTGAGCTCGATAGGGTTGAACGCGACCCGAGCGAGGATGCTAAAACCATTGCTCAAAAAATTCGAACAAAACTCTTCGGGTGTTACAAGTAGTTTTTTTTTTTTTTAATTTGTAATTTTAGAATTTAAAGTAATTTTAGGATTAAATAAGTAATTTTAGGATTAAATAAGTAATTTTAGGAGTTTTTTTTATTTGTAATATTAGGATTTAATTTTTATTTATAAAAAAGTAGTTTTTTTTTATTTGTAATGTTTTAATTAGTATTTTATTTTAATTATTTTATTATAAAAAAGTGATTAGGGAAATGGAAAAATGGGGAAACCATTACCTACAAAATGGGGAAAAATTGGAAGGGGTGGGAAATGATGAGGTGGCACCAAAAATGGAGTGGGGAATTGGGGAAATGGGATGACCATTGCAATTAACCTTAGGAGTGTATCTGCCAATGGCCAAATGAGTCCGCTGAGTTAACCGTTACACAAGATACCCGTTCTTTTGACAAATGTCCAATAATTTAATTTACTTGTCAAAATTCGTACATTTTGAACAACAACTTTATTTTTAATTTTTTCACACTAGTATTACTCATTCCCTCTTAAAAACCCATTCCACACTCTTTAATTTCATACCAATGGATACAAGTCATCCAACCTCTCGTCATGTTAAAAACGGTTCTAGCTAGTAAAAACACCAACAATCAAACCCAATGTGACCCAAATTCACCCAAATTCAACCCACCAAACTTTCCATAATTCCTAAAGTTCGACCAATTTTCTTTATCAACACCCCTATAACGAGTTCCATTTTAGACAAAAATAACTAAACATTTTTTTTTCTTTTGTATTGTATACCAAAACCTAAACTAAACCTAGCATCAACTCTAAAAGATTGATGAAATTGCATATATCTTCATAATTTAGAAAAAAAAAATTGTATATTTTTCTAAAACATAAGTTTTTTTTATGTATAATAAGGAGTACTTTTAGAAGTTTATAGAAGTTTAAAGCACAAATATATAATTTTTTTAAAAAATAAAAAACAATTGAGGAGGTCGCAACCAATGTTTTATAAACCGGTTTTTTAGTTGAACCGTAAAACCTTCCGGGACCGGTTCGACCGGTCGGACCGGTTAAACCGGCTGGTTGAACCGGTTAGGGGATTTATATATATTTTTTTATAAAAATGCTAATAAACTTGTACACCCCAACAAAAGTATTTAAAATACAATTATAATCCACTCAATAATAATATCAAATATGTATTTAATAAGAAAATATAAGTTTTAAACTTTAAAAAATAATAAAAAATAAAAAAAAGTTCAAAAAAAATAAAAAAATAAAAAAATCAGAAAACCGGTTGAACAGGAAAAAACCGGAAAATCGGCCGGTCTAACCCGGTCCGGTTATTGTCAAAAAACCGGGATATAAAAAACCGGTGAGGAGGACGGTTCGCGGTTGAACTGGTTGAACGGGTTTTTAAAACATTGGTCAAAACCGTGTACCCGTAACACCAAACAAGGTGGTAGGACCCGTCTATCTTCTTTATAAAAGATGATTATCGTTAATTTCGTTAAAGAAAAACCTGCACTTGCGGTTAAATTGCTAAATCAGACCCTACAACTTTTAACGTAAAAAAATCCAATAAAATAACATTAAACTAGATATGGTTTCTTTATTTAATTATTCAAATCCAAGATTTAAAACTAAAAAGCTCATCATCTCCTGTCATCTCTCTCTCTTCCTCCAAATATTCTTACACCAGAGGATTGCCCAAAACTCACCGCCTCCTTCTCTCTCATCTTTCTTTAATTCCAATTCTTCTCATTCATTATACACCCAACCCTCAAGAATTTACCAAAAAGATGTAATTTTTATTCTTATTTTTGGTGAATTACAACAACCCACATCCTCCCCTGTTCCCAGATCTTCTTCCATTGATGATTAATGGTGAGTGTGTAAAAAACCCAATTCCTTGTTCTCAATTTCCCTAATTTCCTTAATTTTGCTCTGTTTTTAATCAATTTCCATGATCTGTTTCAATTGTGGGTTTTTTAGGAATCTGAAATCTACTTGGGATTGATGTTTGATGTTTGATGGATCCAATTTTCTTGATTTCAGTTCTTGAACACCCGGTTAGTAATCCGATCACTGTTTTGAACTTGATTTCGTTAAAATTGGGTGAGCATTTTGATCTGTTGAATTGGGATTTCTGTGATTGAATTATGATATATTTGATCTTATATTGGTGTAGTTGAATTGGGATTAGATCATTAGATTGAATTTGATGGCAATTGAGCATGGGATTGTAGAAAAGATGGAACCTGAATTTGGGAAACTGTTTATTGGAGGGATATCTTGGGATACTGATGAGGGAAGATTGAGAGAGTATTTTGGTAGTTATGGGCAAGTAATTGAGGCTGTGATCATGAGAGATCGGGTCACCGGGCGGGCTCGCGGATTCGGTTTTGTAGTTTTTGCTGATCTTGCTGTTGCTGAGAGAGTTGTAATGGAGAAACATATGATTGATGGTAGAACAGTAAGTTTTGTTCAAAGATTCTTGCTTTAATTTTACATTTGGAGTGTTTGGATTTGCATTTAATCTCATGATTAGGTGGTGTTTGGCATTGTGTTTTCGTAAAAAAACACAATGCCAAACACCCTCTTTGGTTACTATAGAATGTAATATAAACAGAAGAATTTGCAATCCAAAATTTTCAGGTGGAAGCAAAGAAGGCTGTTCCAAGAGATGACCACCATGGGCTAAGCCGAAGCAATGGCATCAATCACGGCTCACCGGGTCCTGCAGGCCGTACGAAGAAGATATTTGTAGGCGGTTTAGCATCAACGGTTACCGAGAGTGATTTCAAGAAATATTTTGATCAATTTGGTGGTATTACTGATGTAGTAGTGATGTATGATCACAACACTCAAAGGCCAAGAGGTTTTGGGTTCATCACATTTGATTCGGAAGCAGCGGTTGATGAGGTTTTAATCAAGACGTTTCATGAACTCAATGGTAAAACGGTTGAGGTCAAACGGGCGGTTCCAAAAGAGTTATCACCTGGGCCGAACCGGAGCCCGTTGGTTGGGTTTAACTACGGGTTAAACCGACCCAACACATTCCTCACTAGTACCTACCCACAAGGTTTCAATATGAGCCCGATTGGAGGGTATGGAGGTCGAACCGATAGTCGGTTCAGTCCGGTTGGTGGGGGGCGAACCGGGTTCTTGCCGTTTGGGTCACCTGGTTATGGGTTGGGAATGAATCTTGAACCAGCTTTGAGCCCGGGTTCGTTTGGACCGGGCTCTAACAACATCCGGTATGGGAGAGTTATGAGCCCGTATTTCGGTGGAAATTCAACTAGGTACGTTACTCCGATTGGATATAATCAAAGTAATGTCAGGAACGATTCGTTTATTGGTTCACCAACCCGAAACGTTTGGGGGAATGGTGGGCTCACGATCCCTGGCGGGTCAGGTGCGCTTTTAGGTTCGGGAAGTGGTAGTTTTGGAGTATTTGGAAACGGACCGAATTGGGGCTCGTCTCCTATATCTACTCAAGGTGCAGTGAGTTCTTCTGTCTATAACGGCGGAGGTAATGGACCGATAGGGGGACCGGATAACAACTACGGGCTCACACTTGGACGAAACGGGCCAAGTGTTGGTCATGAAGGGTCTTATGGTAATTTGTACCGGGGTGGTTCAATGTATGGCGACCCGACTTGGCAGTCTCCGTCTAATGAACTAGACGGTTCTGGTCCGGGTTCGTTCGGTTATTGGCTTGACAGTTCAGAAGATGTTGGAAACTATAGCATTGCAAATAGACAAACTAATAGGGGTATGTTACATCCCTAATCATTAATATCAAGTAGGGACGTAAACGAGCTAAGTTTGAATTTAAGTTCGAGTTTAGCTCGTTTTGAGCTTTATATTAAAGTCTCGAGCTCAGCTTTTGAGTTATTTTCCAAACTCGAGCTTGACTCGTTTATTATTTATCAAGTGTTTTACATTTAATTACATATATAATTATTCTCATATATATATTTATAATTTATATAAACATATATATTATTTAGGTATTTTAATCATAAATAAATATAATAAATATAATAAAGGAAAAGTGAATATGTGATTGTCGCACACCTAAGTTATGTAACATCTATCTGTTATATTAAATAAAGTTTATTATATTAATAAAAGTAACAATCTCGTGAGCCTAGTCAAGCTCGCTATATCCAACTCAAGCTCATTTATTTTTCGAGCTGCAATTTATGCTCGAGTTTGTTTAAGCTCGGCTAACTCTGAATAAACTAGGAACATTTACACCTCTAATTTCAAGAATGTTTTCAAGATTTGCATCCAAAATCTTGGTTTTAACTTTTTTTTGGCGAATCATTTCAGGGATTGCTGCATAGAAGTTTTCAAGATTTGCTTACAAGTTACAAGAAGGACAAGGTTACTTTAGGAGGAACTGTTATTTTGGTAGATAACCCTCTTTAGTATAATACAACACACTGATTCTTGTTTAAAAGGATGTTTGGTAACATGTTTTGATCTTTGTTTGACCTTAGGTTTCCACTTTTGATGTGTTGTTGTGCATCTTCTGAATTGAGGGTGGGTAGATTAGATCAAATAATCGCGGTTTCTTTTTTGATTTCTTCTGTCCGTCAGATTTTATTCTTTATTGTTGAGTTGTTGTAACGTATGTCCAGCAAAGTTGCCGGTATTTGATCTTTGTGTTCCGCTTGTTTGATTTATAAAGTTTGAGTGACTTAGTTATTCACAGCTTATTCGCTATCCTTATCCCT
>JBCNJP010000010.1:106699447-106765794 GCA_039602395.1 Deinandra increscens subsp. villosa | reverse complement strand
TTATAATTTATATATTCATCATTATTTTTTCTCTTCTTCCACTCACAACCATAATTAAATAATATTTTTATACTTTTATCATTACTTTTTCTTTCTCTTCAAACCTTAAATTTTAGAGATTCACTAAATTTTTTCTCAAATATAGGGATCCATCAAATTTTTTCTCAAATATTTCTTTTTCCTCTACTCACAACCACTAATAACTACACCTCAAATTTTTTAAGGTTTACACACCCCTTATAAAGAATGGGTTGTGATTGCTTTATGTTTGTCTATCATTTATTTACCATTACCATATTATTGTGTCCCGTAGGAGAACCAAAACTTTTCAAACACTATTAATGATATTTTAGGGTAGCATGAAGGTCATTAGTTTTCTCGAATGACCCTGGTTTCGCTAGTTTCACCCACTGACCCGTCCATGAACCTTAACCTTAAGCCCACTAGTTTTACCAATGGACGCTTTCTTTGCTATTAGCATTTAATTTTACTGGATTAGCATACCACTGTGACATGAAACACGTGTCTCATTATCGATATGAAAGTATAACAATCGAGCGGGTCGATATGGGACAATAATCTTAAGGGATACCATATGTTCTCTTTTCGTTTAGCATGCCATATAACATTAGAAACCAGTAGTATGATGAAGGTCACGGAACATAAATGCAAAAAATGACGTCGTTTTTATCATAGATCTCATGTTAATTGTGCTTCAGTTAAAAGAATAACAAATTGCGGGGATAGCTCAGTTGGGAGAGCGTCAGACTGAAGATCTGAAGGTCACGTGTTCGATCCACGTTCACCGCATACATTTTAATTTTTAAGTTTCCACTCTAAACTATTAAAACAGTTACAATTAACCCTCTGAGTCTTGGTTAACTAGTTCAGTTTTTGATTGTTTAACAGAAGCGGGGATAGCTCAGTTGGGAGAGCGTCAGACTGAAGATCTGAAGGTCACGTGTTCGATCCACGTTCACCGCATTTACATTTTAATTTTTCATGCCTTTGCTTTATTTATTATATTCTATTTTATTTCTAGTTGGCTGTTGGGCCTGGGTCAACTTTTGGTCTGAAGGGATGAGAAGAAACCTATATAACCGACCTAAAAAACTGACCCAAACTAAACACTAACAGTTTGGCTATGTTTTTTCCAAAATCGAATTTTATGATTTGGTTTTAGTTTTGATGAACAAAAAACTATCACAACAAAAATATATAAAAAAACTATCACAACCAAAATCGAATTTTATGATTTGGTTTTAGTTTTGATGAACAAAAAACTATCACAACAAAAATATATAAAAAAACTATCACAACCAAAATCGAATTTTATGATTTGGTTTTAGTTTTGGAAATGTAATTACAATATAAAGATGATAATCAATGAAAAATCATATGGTGCGGGGATAGCTCAGTTGGGAGAGCGTCAGACTGAAGATCTGAAGGTCACGTGTTCGATCCACGTTCACCGCATTTATTTTGTAAATTTTTGCATTTTAAGCTTTCAGTCCCTAATCTTTTAGGAACCTTCACCATTTGTCCCTGCAAAAGTTTAATACCCAGAAGCCAGAATACTTGTAAACTATAATCAAGAACCGTAGGTAGAACTATTTTAAAACTAGTTATTCATATTAATTTAGGGGTGTGCGTGAAACCGAAGTAACCGAACCCAAAATGATTTAAAACTAGTTATTCATATTAATTTAGGGGTGTGCGTGAAACCGAAGTAACCGAACCCAAAATGAAACCGATGATTTTAGGTTTAACCTATCTAAAAAACCGAATTTAAGGTTGGTTTTGGTTTTACCTAATAAAAATACCCGAAGAGTCTTCATCAAGTCTCTAAACTTAATAAAGTCCTGAAATTTGTGTGTGAATTCTGTTGAAGTCCAAAGGTTTTTTAATGACCCGTAAAAAAGGTTGGGTCATTATTGTAATAATTTATTCAATATGTGTAAAAAAGGTTCTAATTACTTCCAATGTGTAATACTTGCTATGGTAGTATGGTTTACAATTCTGATGTGTAATAGTGTATAAATTGTAATACTTAGTAATTGTGTTTTTGTTACCGGTTAAAACTTTTTATGTTTGGTACATAGTGATTTGTTGACAAAGAGAATGTCAAGGAGCTAGTTTAATTATGGGAACATATGACTTTCGATAAAGTACTAAAAGAGTAAGATGTTCGTATTGTAAGCATTTGTTTGCAGGGGGTCCAAAAAGAAATGGTACGAGTCATTTGGGTACACATTTAAATCTTGTGTGCCCTTAAATCACCGATTTATAAATAATATATATAAAGACAAGACCAATATTAACTTTTTAACCTAAAAGTTTGAAGGAAGGTAGCTTGGCATCTCACACATTCAATCAAGAAAAATATAGGAAAATGTTTGCCTGTATGTGTGTTAAAGATAAATGGGTCTTTTAGTATAGTTGAAGATGAGGGTCTAAGAGAGTTTATAGGGAAGTTAAATCATATGTTTAGGTTCCTTTCTAGATGGACAATTGCGCTATAAACCTGCCTCAGTGACCTCTTCGTCAATATAGGTGACGTACACCTGTTAAGCACCGGTTTTCATTTCCGCACACGTGTAATAATCTAAACTGACATTTTAGCAAATATTAATGTTCGTATTCATATATCCATCGCCGTAATGTTACGAATCGGCAAAACCTTAGGACCACAGCCGTAATTTTTGAAAGCTAGGGACGAAATGTGAAATTCGCGCAGACCATAGAGACGATTCCTGTAATTTACTTAATAAAATATAAAGAAAGATAGAAGCATGCTAATTTTCTAAGAAAAGAATTGAATTGAATTTAATAGGGGTGATTATCGGTTCCAAACTGGACGGGAACCGAAAACTGAATATGATGTTTATGAGAAGTTGAGAACTGGAACCGAACCGAGATATGGCAAACCGGTTCTGGTTCGGCCTCATCTTCGCGGTTCGGGTATTGGTATTGTAAGTTGTAACACCTTGTAAATTGCGTCAAAAATCGTAGGAAAATTTTTGCGGTTATAAATTGGATTCGGTAAGCCCAGTTAGGCCCAACAGGCCCATTAAGGAATTCGTGGCCCAACAAAAGCCGAATCACTATAAACAATGTTCGGTTAAGATGATTAGAAACATTCCAACTAATAAATTAAATAATTCAATATGTTGCGAAAGGGATAAAAGCAGAACTCGTATGGAACCTGCAAGATTCATTATTAAATCAGTTATCGTATCAGATAACCGAACATTATCATAAATATGATAAATTAATGAGTTATGGGAACATACATATTAACACGGATGTTAATATTTATCATAAAGACTATTACAAATGATAATCGTAAGAATCGGTCCGAGAAACAATGAAATCTGTAAACCGTTCGGTTACTCGACATCAAGCGAAATCGATCGTTTAATTATTTGAAGTCGTTTTAATGACTCAGTGAGGTTATAAGTACTTTTCTGAGTGTTCACAGAGAATTACAGTCGTAATAATACACTTGGTTCGCAAACGGAGTAAAACGGGATTCGTGTCGGATATGTGTTTTATACCGCCCGTTCGACCGAATATTTATCAGATTATTTATAATCTGACATCTTAAGTATTCCGAGAGTACTTACAAGGCATTTATAATATTTTAGACATGACGAGATTTATCATGAATTATTTACTTGACAATCAGTATTTAACGTGTTCGGAGATCGCGATTTTATACTGATTTATTTATATAAAAAAAAATAATGTACTACACATCTTTGTAGTACACTCTTTATACTTCCCTTTTTGTACAATACACACACACACACACTTAGAAAGAAAGGAACCAGAGAAAGAAAGAAGAGAGCCTCACGGCTCTCCCCTCCCTCTTGTCTGACGGAACCCAGCAGCGGCGGCAAGGACCGGCCCGTCTCCGACCATGGCCGGCGCGACCTCCCTCCAACTCTCTCGTTGTTCTCTTTCTTTCTCTCCTGTTCCACCCCCCTTCATCAACAAAACTGATTTTGGTGGTGGTTTCCACCACGTCAGCGGTTCCGGCGACCCTGCTAAGTCGCGATTCCGACGACTGAATACTGATCAGTAAGTGGCATTCGGTTTTGTGTTTCTTTATTACATTCCAGCCTTGTATTTTCCTCTAAAAATCCCGATTTGTTGATACATGTCACAGATTTAAGGTTATTTTGAGTTTGGATGATGATGGGAAATAGTACTGTAGCGGTTCTAGGTGGTGGCACCACTGTCCGGCGGCGGCCATGGCCTCCGGCCGTCGGAAGGGTTTATAATGATGATGATACCAGTGGTTTACAAATTTTGCAGGAAATCGGTAGAGATCCTCCAAGTAGGTGACCCTACAGAAAAAAAAGCAATAAAGTTCAAATAGTTATCAAGAACCTTCGGGCCCAGTGACCTAGTATTCTGTTTGGATGCTAGAACAAGACTTTTACTTATTATTATTATCAAGTGATTGTAAAACTTATCAGGCTGTATGTAAATAAGCTATTGTTGGTTGTGTAAAAGACATCATATGTTGCTTCCGCGTGCGTTTGATATTGACAGTCTGTTTTCCACAACACCTCCCCCGTGCATGACTGGGTGACAGGTGGTACAGGCGAGGTGTGACATAACTAGACCGGAAATGCTTCTTGTCCCTTGCAATGTAATGCTTCTGTTTGGACCGAAATTTTTGTTGGACCGAACTGCTACCGTTGGGCCTGCACCTTTCTATCCAGAAAGGCTTGGCGGCCCAGCTTGTTGCTCGTCTTCCTTGTCCGTCGGGGAGTGATTGTCCACTTGTATTTGTCTTAAGTTGAAACCATGAAATTGTATTAAAAAAATATGAAATTGAAATGTATTGCAAATAAAAAGCTTGAAATAAACAAAAAAATATCTTCCGTAGTTGAGTAAACCCCAACCGCCACCGGGTATTTGTTCTTCCGATGAAGAAGAAGAAGAAATTAATGATTTCTACACTCCCCATGGATCAATTGCTTGTACGGACGATGTGTATGTGTTATTTCCATAAAGAAGAACAAGAAATGAATCATCTTATGGTGAATCTTAAATAACAAATTTGGTCAACACTCCATCTTCATGTATAAAGATTTAGTGTTTTTAAGTTTCGGTGTTAGAATTGATGAATCCATATGAAATGAAAGCCTACTCTTGATCGCAATCACGTTTCAGAGCAATTTCATAGTTGATTGTCAAACGGTTTGTGTGAATTTTGAAGGTGTGTGTTCTTGGTGTTCATCGATAATTGTTTGAAGATTTTGGGTTTAATATTCATTTTGCAGCTAGTGTGTTGTGGCACATAAATGATTTGAACATCTTTTTTGAGATTCATTTGATGAATCTAGTTTTTAGACAGATTGGTTTTCTATACAAAAAGGTTTAGCGGCTATACAAAAAGACATATCAACTTGTTGCCAGTTTTTCTTCTATTTCCTTAATTGTAAAATCATTCTAAATAATTTTCATAACTTTATAAATTAAAAATAATAACAATAATAATATAAAAACATTCGATCATAATCCGGTGATTCTCCCATGTTCTTGTACGATCAGATTGCTCATTAGTTTTTGGGTTCTTCACTTTAGCCACAAAGAGTTACTCAGAATCATGAAAAGAATCATGAAAAGTCGGTTTTGGTTCCTATCAGGTCGGACCGGTTTGTGGACCTGAACCGAAACGAAACCAAAAAAATAAAATTGGGAGAACCGAGAACCGACCCTATAAAGGTTTCACGGTTGGATCCGGTTTGATAAGTCGATTTTTAGGGTATATCATAAATAGAGCTTGAGAAATGAGGGTAGATTTAGTAAATCCAAAAAAGATGATGGGTTTTATTGTGAATAACCAATCCGGTTCACCTTTTAAGTCTTCATTTCGCCGAAACCTAATTCTCTTCCGTCATCTAGGGAGGTCGAAATCGGAGGCGCGCCATAAACCCTAGAGCAGTATCCTCCATAATTTGCAAAAATGGGTACATTTTCCGATCACCGATCCAAATTAATCCGTCTAATTAGATTCATCGATCTGTTATCGTCAACATTACGATGCCAATTGATGAAAACCTTGATAATTATTCACTCTTTTTGCAGGTATCTCTCGTGATTCGATGCACAAACGACGTGCTACTGGTGGAAAGAAGAAGGCCTGGAGAAAGAAGCGAAAGTAATTCCGTCTGAACTCACTCTATTACGTTTTCCGATTGTTGAATTTGATTTGTGATTTAGTTTAGTTCAGATTGTTCGTTTAATTTTGTAATGTGTTTATGCTGAATCGGTTTAATTGTTTATGAATGCGTATAGTTTTCCCCGATTATTAGGTCAATATCAGCTCTTAGCTTCATTCTGGACTCTGAATCAACTAATTAGTTCATTATACATTATCCACATACCTAGGTGCTAAAACTTCTACAAGCTGCTTTTTGTATTCAGTTTAAGTTGGGGAAAAGAATTGATTAGGTCTTCTAGATTACTAGCAGGGGTGTTCATGGTCTGTTTCAACTGGTTTTAGTGAAAATTCTGGGCTGAATCACTAGCAACGGTTTCAGGCAACGGTGAACCAAACTTACTGGGTAGGGTTGGGTAGGCCGGAGAGGCAGGTTTTGCCTGTTTGTACTCTTTTGTATTGTTTTAGTTTCAAAATCATTAGATTGTATTGAATGAATTTGACTAATATTCTAAAATAAAGGTTAAAACTGCCGGTTTGGTTTTACAAGTTCAGTTCCAAGTTTCAAACCGTTGAACCGGCCAAACCACGAAAACTGAATCTTGAACCGGACCAATTGGATCTCAAACCAGCTGACATGTTTTGGTTTGGTGGTGGTTTGGTCAGTTTCAAAGGTTTATGAACACCCTTAGGTACTAGTGGTGGAATAATGTGATTACTCACTATATACAATTTTTCATTCAGATCTAGCAAGTATTCATTGCTAGAATGTAGTCATGTGAAATTCATATGAAGAATAACATCATGATAGATCTGTTTTCTAAATTAAGGTATGAGCTTGGAAGGCAGCCTGCCAACACCAAGATTTCCAGCAATAAGACTGTAAGAAGGGTGAGGGTTAGGGGTGGTAATGTGAAATGGCGGGCTTTGAGGTTGGATACTGGTAACTATTCCTGGGGTAGTGAGGCTGTGACCCGAAAGACCCGTATCTTAGATGTGGTTTACAATGCATCCAACAATGAGTTGGTCAGGACCCAAACTTTAGTCAAGAGTGCAATTGTTCAAGTTGATGCCGCACCCTTTAAGCAATGGTATCTTCAACACTATGGTGTTGATATAGGTCGCAAGAAGAAAACAACTTCCAAAGAGGTACATGATTGTTAAAACTCATAAGTGATTATGTGATATTGGCAATCGAAACAAAATAATCTTGATCTTGTAATTAGGAAGCAGAAGGTGCTACCGAGGAGGCTAAGAAGAGTAACCATGTTGTGAGGAAGCTTGAAAAACGTCAAGAAGAGCGAAAACTTGACCAACATGTTGAAGAGCAGTTTTCAAGTGGTCGTCTTTTAGCTGCCATCTCATCACGCCCTGGCCAGTGCGGTCGTGCTGACGGGTATGAAATGTTGTCCAGGATTTTTTATTATTTTCTTGACAATTGACACTTGTTCATTTCATAAATACAGGATCTTTGGTGTAAATGGTTTTAATTGGTTGTATTATTGTGACAGGTACATATTGGAGGGCAAAGAACTTGAGTTCTACATGAAGAAACTACAGAAGAAGAAAGGAAAGAGTGCTGCTGCCTAAGTAATATATATCAATTCTTCTTTAGATTATGCTTTCTTTTGATTGTTAGTTTTGACATTTATATGACTAAGTTAATCATGTAAGATCTTTCTTATTGTTGATTCATTCACATGGTTTCAATTGAATTAATGCACTAATTTTGTGAAATCGGCCAGACGAACAATCAGAAACAGGGTTTATTTTGGCAATTGCTGTTTACTCACATTGACTGTTTGTGGTGGTACATCTCATTACATGTTTGCTCTCATATCGATAGCTTGTTCATCTAGAGCTGTAAGTGAGCCAAAATAAACTGGTCTTATTCGTTTTGTTTAGCATTTAACTTGTTTATGAACGGTTCACGAACACTAACCAGATAAAAATTCTTGTTTATGTTCGTTTCATCAAGGAATTAAACATGTTTACGAACAGTTCAAAAACACAACAGAATATATATGATTTTTTTCCTTTTAAAATTTATTATAAACATAAAATATTAACAAATATAAAGTTAAGCTAATTAGAAACCTAATGCACATTTCAAGTTTGCTAGTGATCAATCTTAACAACTCTTGATTAACATATTGAATAATTTAATGTTGAATCCTTAAGCATGAACCTAAGACCATTTTTAGTGGGGTGTATTTAGAACGCTTTTGATGAGGTGGAGATGAGGTGATTTGATGAGGTGGAGATGAGGTGGATGTGAGAGAAAGTGTAGAGAGAAAGAATTTATATGTAGGTAATTGAATGCATTAAGGAGAGGAAAATTGATTGTGAGAGAAAAAAGAGAGAAAAAATGAAAAGAGGGAATAAATAAAGAGAAAAAAGAAAGAAAAAAAAACTAATCCATATAGGATGCATTTAGACCTTTACATTAGAGATGGTCTAAGTACCTAACTATTTAATGCCTTATCATCAAAGACAATCTATTTAGAACCTTAAAAGTTATTTGATCTTGATGTGTTACCCTTATCATCTCATTTTCAGACGGAAACTTATATATGGGGTAATCACTTGGGTGGATGATGGAACACCAACCCGATTAAGGATCACATGTCACTATTTCAAAATACTAGAATCAAAGTAACAATATGAAAATAAGGTTCAATGTTTGAAATACTAAAAAAACCAACATAAGTTCAAACATACATACATACACATAAACCTTGTTGTATTTACCCTGTATACCAAATCCTTATCAGAATTGAAGACACTAAACTTAAATTTAAAACAAAAAACTTAGAACGAATTAGACAATGAGCTAAAAGGTTTATCTTATTAAATCATATTTCATTAACATATAAGAGAAGATTTTACTACTGTTACATACTCCAAACATAATATGAAAAACTAGAAAGGGGCTACTAATAAAACATAAATGAGAGGCCCTTCACTAGAACTAGATGTAATGCCAGTATATATTATATAAAGATAAATAATCATAATAATATCTCTAAAACATGCCACCTCAAACTAGATGTTAACGCCAACGAAATTTTGAAACAAAGAAAATCAAAGCGAGTACAAGTTAGATCTTTCGTTAGAAAATCTATAATCTGAACAATAGTGAGAACATACGAAGCTCTAAGAAATATGCTTAACATTGATCCAGTGATAGTAGGTGCCCGAAGAAACTTAAACACCTTGCTAACTGCATAGGCGATATTAGGACGAGTCAAACAAGATACTGCAGGGAAGACTAGTTTTGGCAGCCATCTTAGGAGGAGACTGTAAGGAATTAATCAACTTGCAGTTCCGGCTGAAATGCTAAAAAGCTCAGATTCCGACTGAATATCAAATAAAGAGTTCCGGGTGAATATAGATGAAATGGAAGATCTAGTGTTCAAGCGGAAGTGGTAGTTGACTCGGAAGATTAGTTGACCCGGAAGAAAGACAGTTCTGGAAAAACCCGAGTTCCAACCAGAGTTCGGCCGGAAAAACCACTATATTATCTTTTTCCCAGTTTGACACAAAAGTCAATCAGTTGCAGATCTGAGTCACTAAAAACAAGATTTCTTCTCAGAAAATCAAGTCAAACTGTCTAAGAAATAACATCGTTAAATGAAGAATGTTCCATAGTTTTAAGTCATTAATATTGTCGTACTTAACGGTCCTAGATGACCCTATGGAAATCAAGGACTCTCTTTGATTTCCTTAACACTATATATAGCATGGTAGTACTCAGCAAACTATATATACGATCACAACTTGTATTTTATAATCTGTTGTTAAGTTAATGCAATATAGTATCGAGTTTTATACTCTTGTGTTCTCATATATCTGCAATCAACTTGTTTACTTCAAGCTATATCGACGTATAACTAATATATAACTAAGTGAGTACATGAGTGAAGAATAACTTAATTCGCCTAGTTATTCTTATAAGTAATCTTGTTAGATTATTAGTGAATTAACGACGATCCTATAATTTTGTTATATATTCATCAGCGGAACTAAGTAACTAACTCTGGAACCAACTCTTTTGATTTGAAGTCCAAGCCCGGGCGGTTGGGCCTAACAAAATTTCATTGATTTAGTACATTTATAAATTATAACCATAAAACCATCTATCATTAAGGATATCTTTCCGCATGTATATTATAAACAAATTTTAAATCCATTTAGCAAAAATTTCCAAATGGTTGTGAATAGTTGTTGGTTTTAAATGGTAACGTGTCCACGTGGCAGATTGTCATGCAACTGTATATTATTTTTTAATTAAAACGTAAAGTAATAAGTGTAGTCATGTAATATATCTTTTACGTTGTAAGCTTAATACTTTAATTATTTTGATTGTTACTGGTGGTCTAAGAGCATTCAAACTAGGGTCTCCATAAATGTGAGGATAGACTCTAAAATTTAAGGTTTAGTTGTGAGTAGAGGAGAGATAAAAAGTTACTGTTCACCCATATATATATTTGATAAAAAAACTATTGATTTACTAAATAGGGAAGCTATCTAGAACCGCTTTGATGAGACTGAGTCCCCCCCCCCCCCCCCCCCTTAGAAAGGTGTTTAGCCTTCTATTTGGAAAGCCGAGCTTGAAACATGTCCACCACCGGCTTCCACGCATTAATCCGGTTCCTATTCTCCCCCACCAAGAGACCTAAATATTTAAAAGGGGTAGACCTCCCTTTACACCCGCAATGAATCACCATAGCCAAAACCGCATCCTCCTACACATTAACGCCGAAAAGACCACATTTAGAAATATTGACCTTGAGCCCGGACGCCAAGAAGAAGCCCCCAAGGATCCGAAGAAGATATAAAATATTACTCTTAGACCACTCCCCAACCACAATGGCATCGCCCGCATATGCGAGATGGGACAAAGTAACCTCAGATTTAGGGATAGGAACCCCATGAAATATGCCCAGACAAAGAGCTTTCTTGATGATTGAGTAAAAAGCCTTCATCACTATAATGAAATTAAAATCTTAGAATATATATTAACAATAAGAGTCAAGTTATTTTAGAAGTATATTAAATTTAAAAAGACTAAGAAAGAATTAAGATCATTGGATTTGTTATTAAGATCATTGGATATTGATTAAAATACCTCATTCTTAAACTTTTAATACTTAAAAGACTTTTTATTTATTTATGACTAAATTTTATATTTTGTACTTTAAAATTTAACAAACTATGGATTTTGTTATTTTTAAAAAAACTTTTATTGTTTGTCCTTTAATTGAAAATTTATTTCAAGTTTTAACCTATACACTAACGTTGTTAACTTATTCCGTTAGTTACTAATGCACATTGGCTTATTCTTGTAATTTTGCCATATGACATCATTTATGACATCAACATTTGTTTTCTTAGATATAAATTAACGTTAATATAATTTAGCAATCTGATTACGTCAATATATATTATCATTTTCGTAACCTATTTCTTTTAAACCAATTACCTGATTATATTAATCTATTAAATAGCAAAAAAAAATATATTAAATGTAAAAAATATGTGTTTCACTTCATTTTTGCTATACCATCCCATCTCTTTAAACTGCACAACATTGTGCGAGTAAATTCATTAAAAGCCACATCTTTTATAATCTTATTTTGTTAAGATACAACTTTTTCTGGCTTTATAAAAAAAAAACCTTCAATCTTTGAAAGGTATATTTAACATGTAGTGGTGAATATATTGAATTTTCCCGATCATATGAAAGTTTGGTCGCATTTTGAAGTTCTAATACATTGAATTGTAGCCAAATAAATCATGTTAGTATTTCTTTGTATTTCTTTTCTGTATATTAAAAGGTGACATATATGTCTAATAATGATAATAAGCTATTTAATATATTACTATAATTTAGGTAAATGGTTTAAAAGAAATTAGGTTACGAAAATTATAATATATATTGATGTAATCAAATTGTTAAATTAAATTAACGTTAATTTATATTTAATAATACAAATGATGATGTTATAAATAATGTCATATGTCAAAATTACATGAATATCCCATGTGCATTAGTAACTAACAGAATAAGTTAACAGTGTTAGTTTAAAGGTTAAAACTTGACATGATTTTTCAAATAAAGGATAAACAATGAAAGTTTTTTTTTTTTTTCAAATGACAGAATTCATAGTTTGCTAAAAAATTTAAAAGACAAAAATTATAATTTTTATTTTTGAACGGCAAAGCATGAATTTTTATTTGAAGGTACCTTTTTATGATATCATTTGTTAAATTTTAATGATTTAATAAAATTATTAATAATAAATATAACACGTTTTTTTATCACGTAATTTACAAATAGAAATTGACCCCAAAATAATTCGAAAAGCGGATGACGTAGGTGGTGAAAAGATCTATATTAATTGCTACACATAAGATCTTTTACCATGCACCCCCAATTTGTAACCTCGTAAATCAAAGAAAGCCACCTTCTCTTCCACCCCACGGTCACATATCTGCACCTCCGTCACACCTGAAAATTCCCCCCGGTTAAACGCACTAATCATCCCTTCAAAACTGTCAAAACAATCTCCTCCTCTTACGCAATCGTGACGCTCAAATAAATCTAACGGCTGGGGCGCTCCGGATTCTCGAGATCATGAGTCCGCATCAAATCAGTCAATTGAATTTCCCTTTATACCCCGTCTGTTCTCTTCAAAACCAGACAAACAATGGATTGGAGTTTTGGGGGTATTTATGTCATTTTAGGGAGGGAGGAAATCAACCGTGTGTGAATGACCATAGATGACGGATTTGGGGTCTCATCAGATCTATAAACAAAATCTTTCTTCCTTTATCTCATTATTAAATCATTAAATTGCCACACTCTTCTAAATTGATACTCTCACCTTTTAAATTAAGTTTATTTAATTATAACTAACTAATTAAAAATAATAGTTTTTTTAACAAATCATCATATATGTACTTTATACTATAATCATTTTTTATATTTATTTATCATAAACAACTCTTTTTATGCCTACCTTTTTTTTACTCCATATGATTTCAAATGCTAAAACATTTAATAAATCTTTCTTCCTTCTTAGTGTTTACATAGGGTTTTATGGAGCTTCATAAGCATACCATTTTTAGTCATAGAGCCTTTTACTTACTAGGACGTCAAATGTTATAAAATGTCCAACGTATAAAGTAAACTTCATTAACTACACATAACCTAAAAAGGGCGAAGATGATTATTTATATAATCTAGAAAGAGTGAAAGGATTATAGTGTCACCTACTAGTAATTGGATAATTTAAAAGATCGTCTATATGCCTTGTAAGGGCAGTCGGGAGTGTTGTTGTGAGGCCATAACATCCACCAACTTTCGAAAGGGTAAGGTGGCTTCAAAGAGAGATATGATTTTCTAGATTATTTTAATTTTAATTAGTTTGATCTAATAATCGGTGAGTGAAGAATATGAATGTTAAGAATGAATCGGCAGAGATTTGTACCTTCAAGTTTTATGATGAATTTAAGAGTTAATGAGAAAATTATAAAATTTGATGTGACGTTTATATGAATTAGATTTTGTATACTTCAAGTTTTATGATGAATTTAGATGTATGCAAAACTCTTGCGGAAACTAAGAAACGTGAGACATACTATTTGGTTGATAAAGTGGTTCGGTTAATCTTAACACTTTCAGTTGCTACTACAAGTCTCCAACAACAAATAAGGGATTTTATAGCAATAAAAATATTCAAGAATCGTTTTCGTAATAAGATGTCAAATAAGTATCTCATAGATAGCTTGGTGATTTACGTAGAGGAAGAAATTACTGAAAAGTTTGATTTGAAGTGCATAATTGATGAATTTAAAGCTCTTAAAGGGCGTCGAGCTGAGTTGTAATGATTTTTCCAGGTACTCATCATTTTCTCTCACGTAATCATAAATATTTTAGGTCTTTATTTGTTAAAAAAATATAGTATTTCATTTGTAAGAACAATCATTTGAATTAATGAAGAAAAATTAAGTATTTACAGATTTCTTTGTTTGACCCGACCCGAACTGGATCGTCGATCCGAACATATAACTTGAAACATAGCGATAGGAAAAAAATTAGATCACGTGACTTTCGGTCCTCTATCTATAATTTCTCAAGCTCCGCCACTGACGACAAATGTAATATTTTATTACATTAGTTCAATAAAGAACTAAACATATATTTACAATTTTCTAGGTTTTAAGTTGAGACATCGCCAAAGGTTGCTCTTAAAAAATAGTAGTTCTTAGAAGAAAAACATTTCTCTCTAAGACCATCCCGTATACAATATGTGATGCTTGGGCGTGATCTATGTGGCATAAAATCACTCCGTTAAAACCATGCCTCACTTGCGTGACGCCTTTGCGCGGTATTTAGGCGCCAAACCTTTCACGCCGTATCTATCTATGAGATATTGAAGAGAGCAAATCAAATGGTGACACCTCACCATTTTTTCTAATATATTTAATTTTAATATTTATTTAAAATCAAATCTGATTTTTCTTAAATAACTTTTAAGTGCTAAGCTTTTAAAAAAAATAAAATTTAAAGTCTTCTTTATTTTTATTTTCTGAATTACACAAAGGTATAAGTTTGAAAGAAAATGGACTAGTTTTATTTAAATACATTTTTGTCTCGTGAGCGTTTTTTATATTTTTGTATTCTCGTAGAAGATGTTCGAGCTTTTTGACATGTTTTTAAACACCTCTAACCTTTGTAATTTTTTTAAAACTTCTATATTTTTTCTAGTATTTGTAATTTCATTTAATGTAACAATTTTATAATTTAAAAGATTATGTTTGTATTATTTAAAAAGTCAAAAAAGATAATAACTAAATACTCCACCGCACCACATCACATGGAATATACCATCATGTATGTGGTAGATGCATGTGGTCCAGTCAACGTTGACGTGACCACGACATCACTCCATACCACATGAAGCATCCGAAATTTTTTTTGCGATTAGGGGGTATATAATTTTCGTGTAGACTATTTCGATATACTCCGGTTTCGACCTCCCATTTACCAAAAAATTGACGTTAGGAAAAAAAAAATTAGATCCCGAGCCCCACTTGATATTTTCAAGCTTCGCCACTGTACCTCATGCCATAAACACCAAGCGATAAGCGATAAGTAATAACAATATGGGTACATCTTATACTCTTAGGTGACGTTTGGTTCGCGGAATTTAATGGAATTGGAATTTGATTATTTTCCTTTCAAAATTGTACTTGATTGAGTAACAAAGGAATTTGAAATGCGATGAAATCCTTTAATCAATGAAATTTATTACTATTTTAACATTCCTTAGAAATCCTTCACTTTAACGAAGGAAAGTTTGATGGCCTCAAATTCCATTGATTAAAGGAATTCATTCCAATTTAAATTTGTTCATAACCCAACTAAGCATAACTTTTAAAGGAAAACTTTACAATTCCAATTCCATTGAATTCAGTGAACCAAACGCCACCTTATAGTTTTGTAGTCCATAAAATAGTAATACGTAATTGTTGCAAAATATTTCTTTTTTAACAAGAGAAGACGAACTTCATGATCAAACAAAACATGGAAAAAAAGAACACCCTAAATTTTCAAACAATTCAAAAGAAAATACAAAACAAGTAATCATAGTTTCACACATTTTCCAAAACCACATTAAATAACACACAAAGTTAACTTGAACACCTATGTGTGCATTGTGTGTTAAGAAGACATTTGTCAGTCCCCATGCAAACAAAACCCACCTATATAAACCAACCTCTACAACTTCACTTCACTTCACTATATCATCCTCATCATCTTACTGTTTCCTTCAAACCCTAAAAGTTTACAAACCATGAACCTCTACTTCCACTCCAACAATCATCTCCCACAAACCCCCTTTTTATCTTTATCATCCCACCCTACTTCCGAACTCGACGGCATAGCCGCCGTCGTCGGCGAACATGTTCTCTTCGGCACCCCCATAACCACCACCACCACCACCCGAAACGACGCCGTTTCTCAATCAAACTCAAACTCAAACTCGCCGGTGCATGAGAAGAGTTACAGGGGGGTGAGGAAGCGGCCGTGGGGGCGGTGGTCGGCGGAGATACGCGACAGAATCGGGCGGTGCCGGCACTGGCTAGGAACGTTTGATACGGCAGAAGAGGCGGCGCGTGCGTACGACGCGGCTGCCAGGCGGTTGAGAGGAGGCAAAGCTAGAACCAACTTCGAGATACCGTCCGTGTTTCCGGTTCCGGTTCCGGGTCCGGGTCCGGGTCCGGTTCCGGCGGAGGTGGGAGGAGGGAAGAAAAGTGGGAGTGGGGCGAGTAAGTGCCACGTGGTGACATCTATGGATCAGCTCTTTAGCAGCAGTTCTTCACAAATGAAACAAGGAGGTAGTATAGATGAAAGTGGGAATCTTGTTGATCTTGATTTGAATCTAGGGTTTCATAATAAAAAAGCTAGAACTAGTTCTTAGATGATCATTTGATCATATATATGTATGTAGTATGAAGTAGGAAGTGGATGAATAGTTAACGGCGTTAGTTTGGATGATGATATAATATTATTATTCGGGTGGAAAAATGAAAGTGGGGCAGTGAAGGTACTATTGAACTGCAGTTTCTTCTGTGGCCTAGAAGATCTTAAAAGTAGAGTGATCTGAACAGTAGTGTAATCTACCTTTGTACTTTGCTATTTATTCTTGATGCCTTGGCATCATTTTCAAAAGGTGATGTAAGTTAATTACTGTGGGATTTTAAAAGTGAAATTTTATAAAAAAAAAATGCTAGAGGAGCACTAATACCATAAGCATTATTTATAGACTTTCATAAACAACATGTCGTGAGAATAATGACACAAATGACTTTTCTTTTTGAAGGCTAATTAATAATCCTTAGCATACATACATGAATATCTAATGTTTATTACAATTGTCTTTGATTTATAGACAAAATTGAGAATTGAAATGAATTCCTATGAGTTTCTGTTCATTGTGTACCTCTGGTACAAACAAGAAACTCATAAACTTTTAACACGAAATTAACATTGTTAAATATATATATTTTTTGAAACGACATAATTTATTTAAAACATTGTCTAAGATAGCCGAAAACAACAAACAACAATTACATCAGTAAAAGAGGGTTAAGAAGCCACTCAGTCGAAGATAATCTATATTTTTTTTATTTTTATTAGAAAACTAGAAATAAGAAAATAAGACTATGTTATCAAACAATTCACCGTTCAATTCTCGAAGGATTACAAATGGAGTCCTTTCTAAACCTCCAAATAATCCACGAAGTCGTAAAGTAAACAACCTCAATGAGAGCTTTCTTCTTCACAAAGAATCCAAAAGAGCTACCAAGTCCTTCGGGGGCAAAGAGCTACAGGTTGCATTACAAGAAAATGACCATATGGTGGCCAGTTTTTAGGTCAGGTTTAGGTGGGGATTTTTCCCCACTAAAGGTGAGGTTTAGGTGGCAAAAGTTTCCCACTATAGGGTCCAGATAAATTTTTTAAAAAATTTAACTACTATAGCGACATTTCGCTACCAAAAGAGAAGCGGGAAAAATTGGCGCCTTTGAAAACTTTCGGTGGCGAATTATCCTCACTGAAACCTAAATTATTTAATTTTTTATTTTCTTATAATATATGTGTAGCGAAGATGGAAAATTATAAATTAAAATGTACCTATGGTGGCGAACTATCGCCACCGAAGGTATCATTTTTTTATTTAGATTATTCTTTTAATTTTTTGGTAGGAAAACATAAAACGACATCGTACGAGGAGAAGGTTTCGGTGGCGAATCATCCCCACGAAAGGGTATTTAATTAAATTTTTTTTTATCAGACCCTTCGGTGGCGAAGATTTCCACACCTTAGGGCATTGACCTAAATTCCCCTCCTCTTTAGCTTTTACACCAAACATACAGCGGCAAAAAAACCCGCTGTTCTCTCTCTCTCGCTCGATCCTCCAGACGCCTTCTCCACCACCGCACCAGGACACCATTACAAACAGCGCCGTCCCGTTCGATCCTCCAGACGACTCTTTCTCTCGCTCGCTCGCTCTATCTATCTTGTCACCGTCCCGCAGTCGTGCAACAACGCTAAACAAGATGTGACCCTTTTGGGTGACAAATTACTGCTCGGATTTTGGCTCCACAACCTCAAATCGACCCAAATCGACCACCACCGACCTCCACGGAGCACCACCGAACACCCCTGACCACCACGGAGTATCACAGCCCCAAAATTGAACACGGTATGTTCTTACTCTTCCTTTCTTATGTATGTATGTGAAAGCAAGCAAGATGAAATTTGGGGGAATTTTTAAACCTAATGATGATGGGAAAAGGAAAACCGATGATGCACCCCGTATGTTGTTTATAACCCATCTTATGCATTTGTTCTGTAATGTAATGTAATTTCTATGACTCATGAATGACTTGCTTAACTGGATTGTTCTATATCTTGAAATTGGGTCTGTTTTGCTTTTGGATTAAGAACAAGAAGTACTTTTGGAATCAAATACAAAAATAAAAAATGAAGATTTGATAGTTTTAAAGAAAATGTGTGTGATATTTGATACAAAACAATGGGGGTCAAGTGATCAGCTAAAAATTAAAACTTGTTTGTAGGATTGCAGTTCATTTTCTTTCAGCTGTATTAAGAGATATTAATATGCAGAGGATGAATAACAATAATCCTTAACACGTGGGTAGTTGATGAGGCTAACTTTTCTTGTTGTGTAGATGCTTTCCATGTTCCAACGTACAATTAGTATAACTTATTGATCTGGCCTAATTAAGGTCTGTTTCAAATCAAAACAGTAAGCAAATCAAGTGTTTGAGATGTGTTATGTGTACTTCCCTTTGAAATAATTTACACACATACTATTTTCTTTTGGGAAAAACACGAAAATGACCATTGTTGACTTTGAAACTACAGTTTTGACCCTTTGAATTCGAATTCTCCAAACTGACCCTCACCAATCCCACGAATGCGAAGCAGACAAATCACCAATTCCGTCTAAAAACTTTCCGAATCCTACAATGGGAGGTCTACACGTGTACTCGACTGACAATAAGGCAACAACACGGTCCCACCTTCCAATCTTTGAACTTTCTGATCGCCAATAAGAACTTGACATTCTGTCTGATATTCAGCCGCGGTTGTGCTTCCGGACCAATTTTAGCCGGATTTCATCGTAGCACCCGAGGCTGCCACGTTTCTTTGTACATCCGATTTAAATACGGTCGACTAATACTCAGCCGCCGTTAAGAATCCGGCTAGCCGTTTGCAAAATTTAGCCAGACAAGTGGCAACTGTCCCAAAAATTTCAAAATAATTCAAATATCATTATCTTTTTATATATATTTTTTAATTATTTAAAAGCCTTATTTAAACCCTAAAACCAATCTTCATCGCCATTCTTCATCAGCGATCCCCCATTCACAGACAATGAGTTCAGCCTCTTCATCAAGCTTCAAGAACCATATCTTCAAGGTCGATTGCGATGGGAATTTATACTGCAATCATGGTCTTATTTCAGTTCGTAGAGTCGTGAAAAAGAAGAGTAGACGATCTGGCCAAGAATTCTATGGATGCCCTCTTTGGCCGGTAAGTTTCAGATTTACACACACAAGTTCAATTAACACCATTCACGTGAACAGTTCCTCATGTGTCTTTTTTCCAGAAAAATGATTGCGACTTCTTTATGTGGAAGGAAGATGTGCATAACATGTTCAAAGAATTTCTTGACTCTAATTACATTGGAAGAGCAATTCAAGGTAGGAAGCTAGAGGAACTGGAAGTCGAGAACACAATGTTGAAGGAAAATCTTACTTTGACTAAGTACAAGATGAAGATGCAATTTTATGTCTTTCTAGTTCTTCTAGTTGTTGCAGTAGGATGGATGACTAAATGATCCATTTTTAAGACTAGATGTTGATGTAGTGGTGACATTTTTCGTTTTTAATATGTGATGTAATGATGGGGTAGACTCATCTTTGTAATGGTCCTCTTTGTAATGAAAAAAATGCAAGTCCTGATCTGTTTCATCTCTTTTGGTCATCTTTGTAAGGCTGCCTTTGTACATGGGAGCTCACATTTGAATCTAAAATCTCCGGTCGAAAGTGTTTCCGGTTGGAAGTCCACCCGGGAGTTTTAAAGTAATAGTTTTTCCGGCTGACTAGTGCAAAACCTGGCACAATCTGTTTGGAGTTCACCCGGTAGGCTAGGAAAATGATTTTATCTGAATCATCCGGCTAATTTTAGACGTAGAGTACAAATTTAGACGACTAAGTTTAGGGGTGACAATTGATTGACGGGTCCACGTGGAATGACTAAAATTCCTTTTATATAATTTAATTAAACAAAAATAAGGGATAGTTAGGTACGTCCCATATGTAACAATGTTGGTTATTTTATTTTGATGTTAAAGTAACTTGTTATCGATTGAGAATTAAATAATGTTTGTATATATAAGGTCTCTGATAATTAAACGTTGAATATAAATTCCATCCATTAAGTAGACAGTTCACCCGGACCTTAAACTAAGACGGATGCCACACTTGAAATTATCAAACGTGTAAATTTCCATCCCGGTAAACAGTTATAACCCATTCAACAGTTGGTCTATTACAGAATTATAATTTTTTACCACCACTCTCCACAGATCGCACAACGGTCGCCCGGTTCGGGGTGAGGGAGCGAAGCGTCTCCCAGTCTTCATCATTGGGCCAATCTCTCCTATCACTAATTGTTTTGTGTTTAGTGAACGTCCCATCTTCTCTGTGCACATAATACCGTTTCTCATCATCCACGTATACCCAATACTTAATCTTAGAGACACGAGGTGAGATTTCGATCGGATCTTCTTCTGTATTGTTTCTCGCTTCGTCCAATAAGATTTTCAGCTTGAAGTAGAGCAAGTTCTCATCCACGGTGAGAGTATTCCTTCTATGACCAATGAGATGGACATCTGCCATCTCAGACAATGATAATTTGCCAGGGGCTTCAGAGAGGGTGTAAGACAAGGTTTGGCCTTGATTTGTATGGAATATGTATTTTTTCTGTTCCTTGTCATAACTCCAGTCTACAATAACCCTCTCCGGCTCAGGGTCAGGTTGTGGGTTTGATTTAGTCAATGTGGGCTGGGTGAATGGTTTGGGTTTCGATGTGGGTTCCCCAGGCAGGTAGGGTTGAAAGTCATCAATCCTATATTTCCGGGGTAGAGGTTTGATCTTTTTGGGGGGTGGTGTTCTAGCCTTGGGTTTTCTGATTGGTTGCTTTCTTTTGGCGGGGGGATGTTTAAAGGTAGTGATTGGTGGTGTCCCTGATAACAAAGAATCAATGAGACTAGATGATGTGTGGGCAGGCACATAGGTAGAAGTTGAGCTTGCTGGTAATGCCCTCACAGATGGATGCATGTCGTAATCATTAGAGTCCTCTATCTGTTTTCCATGCAACTCATTATATTTGTTCCTGAGGGTAGTGATCGAAGATGGCCTGATCCTCCTTGGGTTCTCATTCAGCACAGTAATAAAATATTCCTTGAGTGCCATGTGCTCCGCCTAAGGAGGTAAGGGACTATTGTCCAGCACCCTCTTGATCTCATCTCTCTTCCTCGTTTCTTCTATAACGTCGTCCACGGTTCTCTTTTCGAGTTCAAGCTCACACTTCTCTTTCATCTTCTGAATTATGTACTCACACAATTCGTATTCTGTCATGCCCTTGAGCTCATGAGTCGTTTTCCACCCTCTGGTAACACAGCCATCCTTCCAATCCCTCAGCATAGAATAGTTTTCCTTACTAAAATTGAGCCGGATCTTCCGCTCCTGAGCCTGAATGAACCTTTTAGATTCAGCATTCATTTTGTCTATCCTTTTGCGTTGGGCCACATCCATACTGGCAATCTTCGCATCTAACAACCTCTTCAGAGCTTCCTCAATAAGATTTACCATTACCTTATTATCAGCGTAATCACCCTGAAGCTTCCGGGCAAGAATTTCATCATCCTCTATTTGCTTCCTCAACTCAATATACTCTATTTCCTTCTTAACCTCAACAACCTGAAGGTGACGGGCAAGAATTTTATCATCATCGACCATGATATTGGTGGTTTTGTTACTCTCATCCATGTTATCTTCAACAGACTGAACACTACTTGAGTCCAACAGATACAACTTCTGAGCAAGCTTCATTTCTGCATAGTTTCTCTTATGGAATTCCTCCTTCCAATGCCTGTCAACAATACTTTCTTCCTCCTGATTTTCTCCATATTTGTCGATGATGGGGCAGACAATTTGTCTGGAACAACATGCAAATTCTCCCGGTTCTTTGACAAAGGATAGGCGTGGGGGGTATCTGCAGTTCAACCAGTCGTCTTCCACCTGGTATTCGAGCATTGGAGCTTTTCCCTTCACATCTTTGTTTATAAGACATCCGGTTGGGCCAATGGGATAGAACCCATATACCTTAGAACTGAACCACTGTGATGTAGTCCCTTCACTTCTTACCTCCTCCACCACATCAATGGTATCAGCCGTGGGAGCATCGATAGTCCGTTGGATCGTCGTCTTTACCAAACTACACATAGTACCTAGCCTGACTGTCTTTATGTAAAGGCATCTATGAATGTTGACAGACACCCACTTATCTTCCATAGTGCCCATTCTCCTGATTGACTTAATCTGGAGCTCTGTCAAGTCAGTAACATATTTGGATAGCACTATGGGTTCAGCCGGATGAAATTTCTTGGTTGTCACAACCGGTTGAATGGGTAAAATAACCGGTTGTACAACCGTTTGAACGGGTAAAATAACCGGTTGTACAACCGGTTCAAGTTCCCTTGCAGATGATTCGTTCTCTGGTAATTCATCATTTGACTCATCCCCCGAGGTACCCCCATAGGATAGCAACACTTCACCTATTTGGGAATCCACCATGTCCCCATCCCATATAAACTCATCCGATGATAAATAACTGATTGTTACCCCAGGAGATATATGTGGCTCCCCCTCTGCCGTTTTGTCTTCAGCCTGAAGTCCAACATCCTCATCCTGAGGCTCGCTGAACAACACTGTCTCTTCGGGCTTCTCTGCAGCCTGCACGACAACATTGGTATCTTTTCCCACATCAATAATCCTTTCTAAACTATTTACTATATAAGGTAACAGAGGTTAGTTACCTCATTCTCAATAACCATGTCTGCCCCAGCATTCTTATCCTCAACCTGTAGAGCAACAGTTTCAGTTTCAGACTGACAACCAACCACCTGAAATTCCTTTATCACTTCAACCTGCATTACATCAAACACAATCATCTATTTTCCCACACAATTAATTATATGCAATTAGATAACTAAAAAAGATAATTAAATGTTTGGTACCCCAGGCTCGATTGCCACCACTCCCTCTTCCGGTTTATCTTCAGCATGAAGTCCAAAATCCTCATACTGAACCTCACTAAACAACACTGTCTCTTTAGGCTTCTCTGCAGCCTGCACGACAACATTGGTATCTTTTACCACATCAATAATCATTTCCAAACTATTTGCTAGATAACGTAACAGAGGTTATGTACCTCATTCGCCATAATTTGGGAAACTGCCTCTTCCTTTTTGTCAGCATCACTAATCAACAATGAATCATCATTGTTCTCTACCGCCTGAGTGACAACGTAATATTAGTGGCCACATATGAAAACATTAAACTACATAAGATAATGTGTATTAATAACCTCATTCTCTAATGCCTTTTCCTCAGTTGGATCATCCTGAACCACATGAGCAACATCCTCAGTCTCACTAAACAAGAATCCATCTTCATTCACATCTCCAAGAATCACGCTTTTTCCCTTGCTGGAACCAACATTTGTTGGTAAATTTTTCCTGTATTTTGGTAATTTCTTATACTGAATAAATTTATGTATGCTGTCAATATCCGAATGCTGCATTCCACCAAGCATTAGTGAAGCCGACAAGGTATCCTTTACAGTTACCACATGAACTATCTTCATAAGTTCAACAACTGGGACCTCATCCCATGCTTGGTCCACATCAAAAGGTTCAACCCCTGCACTCCTAATATTGAACTCCCTTACATCTCTGGGTACTGATTCATCGTTTTGTATGAGTAAAGGAGTGTGTGTAGACTCTGCCTCTCCGGTAGTTTTTGCAGCCTCTCCGGTAGTTTTTGCAGCCTCTCCGTGGACATCTTGTTGCAGCAACTTAATGAGACCCCCCGGTGCTGCCACAGTCTGTGTGAGATTAGAGATTTGAGACTGCATACCCTTGCACAAAGCCGTCAGTTCTTTTGGTGTCATACTGTCCCCACCTGGTTCTGTGACGGTTTCTACAGAGCATGATTGGTCATTTGTGTAGTTAAAAATATTGGGTGTCTGGTAGAAATGATCCTTTCTGGTTTTCTTATGTCTACACCTTTTTCCCTCAACGTGCCCCGTTGTTATGGCAGTCTGTGTTTGTTCAAGTTGAGGCGGGTTGGCGAGCTCAACACTTGGTGTTTCTTGCAATGTAGGGGAGCATGTTCTAAGAGTGGCCCTCTTCCTCTTTTTAGAAGTTGAATTAATATTGTCTGTACTAGAAGAGGCCTGATGGGTTCTTGGTATGGTAACTACATGCTCAGTAGGACCTACATCTGGTGTTGCCTGCCCATGAACATCAGTACCCCTCTCTGTCTGAACCTCAACTTGGTGAGGTTCATCAGAAAACTGACGTGGTTTGAGTATGGGATAGTCCGTATCCCTTCCAAGAAACTCTGTTCTGTTAAGGGATAAACGCGAAAATGTTGTATCATTTAAAAGCCTTTGATATAAAATGTTTCCTTTAAACACAATAGATGGGTACTCGCTTTTTAGGATGTAAGAAAGAAACCTGGGGTACATGTAAAACCCATAATTCACGGCGTTTTCAAGTAATCCATTCAGTATCATCTTTGAGAAATTAAAATTCTCACCGTGTATGATGGCATAGAAGGCTGACGCTTGTTCAGCGGCAAGGTCGTCGTAACCTGACTTCTTGGGTGTTAGGCACGCTAGTAGCGTGTGTGCTAAGAACCTCCATTTGTAGGGAAGTTGCCCCTTCTTAACAGTTTTTACCGTCCTATCACCGCCGTAGCCGATCATCTCAAATGTCTCGTGGTACTTTGTGTGATCGACCAGCATATATCCTCCTTCATCTCTCAATCTCAAGTGTTTTCTAATGATGGATTCGTTGATGCACACTACCACGTCTCCAATATTACTCTCTAAGAACTTTTCCTTATTTTCATCGGCGCAAACACTTACATTCGACCAAAATTCTGACATTGTCGTTTCGTAAATATCCGCCGTAACCGTCAACGCAAAGTGAAGATGCGACTCTTTAAGAAAATCAATCATGCCATGAAACATCTCTCTTTGAGCAGGCTTGTCCAGAATTGCAGTGACATTATGATCTTTTGCAAATGGGGATTCTGGTTCTCCGCCCTTTTTACCCTTGATTTTAGCAGCTTTTGGTGCCATGGATGATTGTGGTTGCCTGAGTGATTAGAAGAGAAGGAAGTGTTTTGTGTTTCAAAGGAACACAAATAGGTTGGTTAATTTGGAATGGCGGGATTTTAGGGCTTTTATTGTTTTGCCGTTTTGAGTTTCAAAGGAACACAGTTTGTCCCGGACCCTTTTATTTCTTCCGGTAGAAGCTTGGGCCGGGTGTCTATATAAAGAATGGGTACTGGGCCGGGTGACTTCAATTCAGATGGGGTAAGGTTCTTCCAGTAGAAAAGTGGGCCGGGTGTCTCTATAAAGCATTCACCCTGGTTTGGATCGGTAATGTTGAACCGTAAGGTTCTCCGTCTGAACTTTTTGGTTAATATTTAAATAAATATCTATATCTAGATCTTTACCTATATATACTATATTATTTTGACATACTTTAATTAGTAGAAAAGACACTTGGCATCCCCAAATAAATTTTTGTTTAACCATACATTTTCAATAATAATTACTCAAATCCAAAATTTTTACATTAGGGTATTTTTTAGTTTATAATTTTATTAACTAAGATATAAGTAGTTATTCGGATATAAATTTTTATATTAAGGTTATTAATTAAACCTCTACTAAATTAATTTTAAACCGTCATATAAATTATATTTTATAAACAGAAGGTGAATTATATTTTATAACGAACATTTAATTTAGAAATACAAACATTTATAACATAGCATTTTAATTTTAAACCCCGTCATAACATTTCAAAATACAAAGGATGTTGACATAATTAAACATAAAAATAAAATTAAATAACACTATCCTAAACTGTCAAGAAAGGCAATCTGCAGATCGATCGACTTTGACACAACCTCTATGGCTTCAGAAGCTTCTTTCATAGTGTTGTGCTCCATCCTCAGCAACTCCTCCAAATATGTGAGCATTTGATTACGATTGTCTGACTCAGGGAGACGCCTCACCTCATCCCTAATTCTTAAGAAAATACTGATTCCCTCGTTCATCCTATCAATGGAACACATGAGAGAATCGTGCACAAACATCTGCTCGTCCACTTTCTCTTTGACGAAGCTTAACAGCTCTTGCTTGGAGACCTTCCCAGAGGTGGTGTTAGAGGACGATGACGCCATTGTTGTGAGAAATGGAATATAAAGGGATATTGGGAGAAAATCTTGGGAGGAGAAGCAAATAACGAACTACGGGTCTGTCACGTATTTATAGGGAAACCATTTTTGGTGGACTTGTTAGGGATATTTACATAAAAACCCTTACTAAATTTAAAAATATCAAATTCACCAAAATTATTATAACATTTTTAAAATGTCACCATTTTATCCTTGATTTTTCTCAAACTTTAAGTTTCATATATAAAAATATAACCTGCGAAACATAATAATTATCCAAAACCAATTAATATATGTTCATGTGTATATAAAATATTAATGCAAAAACAAATGAAAATACAAACTCATCGTAAATTGGGTATATTTGCTATTTTTCACTTTTGTAAGGGGTATATATGAAATTATCTGCCAGCACAATCTACACGCAGTAATATCTGGCGATCTCAAAGGGTACATTCACCAAAGCTATTTTACAGTTGTAACAATTACCATAGACCTAACAGAGAATCTAATTATTACCTTTAATTGTAAAGCAAACGTCAGAAACGATTAGTGTTCCGCATGGTGATCGGGTTATAAATAGACAGGATTGAGCCCCATTAAAACCAATTCAAAAACTCACACAACACACATTCAAGGGTTATCAATGGAGTCAAGAGAGGAAAAGTTGTGGAATGACAAGATAGGAGAGACAATTAACAACCTGAGCAGAGAAGACTACTACATCACAAACGGGTTGAACCAGCTAAGGAAGTATGTGCTTGACAGATCTGTGGATACACAGAGGCTACGTGAACGGTTGCTTTCCAACGACAATGAAGAATGTGTAGATTCAGCCAGGAGGTACTGCAAGGACCAGGGCGTGTTGGATTCCCATTTGGATGCCATTCTGAGTCGGATAACTTCTGCAAGGTCAACTTCTATGCAGCTGAAGAAGAACTTCACCCAATGAGAATGTTTTTTTTTTTATAATAGTTATTGTAATGCATATCTAGTCGGAAATGACAATCTTAACTTAAATTAGACCGGATGTGGTTAGACAAAGTATATAAATTTAATAGCCAATTATAATAAATTAAAAATTATATTCTAATATCCGGGTGAAATTTGAATCGGTAATGACAATAACTTCACGTCAGAATGATGGGACGGAAGCCTATCTACTCCACACTGTTCATCTCCGGGTGAAGGTGTGTAGCAGAAGGTTGCGTGAGAAGGTGGGGTGTAAACTAATTTCATTTTTTTTATTAATATATATCTATATCTATATCTATCTATATATAAAGTATATAAAAAACATAATGTTTTGTCATACTTTAATTACTAAAAAAATACACTCGTCATCACCACAAAATTTTAGAGTTAGTCAAACTTATAATAAATAATTATCCAAATACTTAATATCCATACTAGGGTTTATTTTATTTAAAGTTTTTGATTTGCTCGTCATATAATAATAATTTTTAAAAAAAGTTCCAAAATGACTAGCAACTCTACAACTCAACACTGTCAGAATCTTATTATTACCTATAGGACTTGAGTCGGAAGATTGGACCGGATGTATATCTATATTTATTAAATATTTAAATTTATTTATACTCAATTTTAAATATTTGTTAAATGAATTTCTTCCGGTAGAATTAATTTGTTGTGGTTTTAAATATTTTACATTTTAGTCGGAAATGGGACAATCCTAACTTAACCGGTTGAAGATTGGACCGGATGTGGTTAGACACGGTATATAAATTTAATAGCCAATTATAATAAATTAAAAATTATATTCTAATATCCGGGTGATATTTGAATCGGTAATGACGATAACTTCACGTCAGAATGATGGGACGGAAGCCTATATACTCCACACTGTTCATCTCCGGGTGAAGGTGTGTAGGAGAAGGTTGCGTGAGAAGGTGGGGTGTAAACTAATTATTTATCAATTATTTTATATTAAGCTATATATATATATATATATATATCTATACTATCTAATAAACATAAAGTTTTGACTTACTTTAAGTGTTAGTCAAACTTATAATAAATAATTTTCCAATAAGTAAAAAAGACCATCTATGTGTTGTACTATAGGCTCGTCATATATTGATAATTATAAATAAAATTCCAAAACGTCTATTATATAAATTTATATTTGTATAATATTTTTATAGAGATACTAATTTTTTTAATAGTGAAAATATAAAATATATTAAAAGTGTAATCGGAAGTCCATAGAGTTATCCTCAGCGATATGAACATCTAAATATGATCTAATTTATTTATTAAATTTTGGTTTTATTTATTTATTTATTTATTAAAATTTTGTTATATAAAAGAAAAGTTGGGACGGGAACAACTGTAGTAAAAAAACTCCAGCTATAAGTGCTTATTATTAATTAGCAACTCTACAACTCTACACTGTCAGAATCTTATTATTACCTATAGGACTTACATTGATATATATTAAATTTGAAAAGGAAATGACAATATTAAAAAGGGTATATACCAGAATTTGAGTCGGAAGATTGGATCGGATTTATATATATATTTATTAAAATTTAAGTTTTTTTATACTCAATTTTAAATATATTTGTTAAATATTTTTTAAATATTTATTAAATAGTAATGATTTAATTTTTTCCGGTAGAAGATTGGACCAGCTGTATTAAAAAAAATGAATTTCTTGCGGTTGGAAATGACAGTCTTAAGTTTGAAGCGGTTGAAGATTGGACCAGATATAGTTCTAACTATGAATCCAAATAACAGGGGATTGTTCATAACCAACAAAAATAGTGAAAATCCATACAAATTAGACATAAAACAATAAATGTAGCAATTTTCACAAGAGTTACTCTATGAATTCTGTCCCTTGAGCAACCTCCCAACTACCAAGATGGTTGAAACTGGTAACTTTGGTTTTTCGGTACAGGTTTTGGGCCATCTCCCAGATGTCAGTTTCATTCCATTCTTCCAAACGCTCCTTGTAAACATCATCATATACGCTCCTCCAAAACAACATCGCCTGTCGGAGATGAAGGCACTTCGTCATAACTTCGTGATTGTTCCTGCACCTTTCACCTCCAAGTATCACATGAAACCGTTTCTGAACCAAATCCCAGAATTCTAGCGTATTCACATCAGGGCTTGTTTGTCGAACAAAAACCCATGCTTGTACGAGTGCCTCCTCCTGTGCACTGGTCCATGGTTCAGGACCCTCTGATGGCTCCTCCATTATCGAAATAATTGTTCTGGAACTAGGGACGTATGAACTCATCCTGTTGTGCAAGACAAACCATGTCACCAATAAAGAGATAAAAAAACAAGGGACCCAAAAAACAAACAGGCAATCACAGAATTAAAATTAAATTTAGATGGGTGAAACAAAGTGTAGGTGGCTCCGACTCTAATAAGAGGATGAACTCATTAAAACCATGAAAACCAAGTTACCAGCAAAGAAACTCGCCTTTGATTAATTTTGATTTCCCCCAATTGTGCTCCGACTCTTCTCGATGGAATTAATAACTGTGAAGAGACTCGCCTTTAAATTATAACTGCACCGGACTAAATTAAGTCGTCGGCTTGGGCGGCTGAAATTAGCCGGCTAAAAGGTATTCAGTCGGTATGGTATTTGAGTTTTATACGTGGACACGTGTCTGCCTCGGATGCTTCGGAATGTGAGGCTATAAAGTTACAAGAATATGAACTGGGGCGGGGTCCATTATTGCGCCGGTATGAGTAACTGTACACGCGTGAAGTTTCTATTGGATGTTTGCACAAACCTTTTCAGACGGACCTGGTGAGTTGTCTTTGTTCCATTGGTAGGGGTCATTTTGGAGAATTCGAATTCAAAGGGTCAAAACTGTATTTTCAAAGTCAACAATGGTCATTTTCGTGTTTTTCTTTTTTCTTTTTATGTATACACCATTCAAACAAATAACCTATGATTCCTTTTCTTTCCTTTGAAATAAATTTAGACACATATACATTTAGAATTATGTTCAAGTGCATAAAAGGTATTATATACTGCTGCAAAATGCAATGAAATTAAACTATATTACAATGAACTTGCAAGTTCTTGGTCTATAATGGATTTTGCTTCCGAAGAAAATTAAGAGATTTTTTTTTCTTTTTACAGGATTCGTTTGATTTGATTCATCATTGTAACGGTGGGCATTGGCCTGAAATAATAAGTGGGATAAATGATGACATGCAAACATGCTATGGGGCGTGGAAGAATAGGATGAAAATGCATTTTCTTGCTAACGGGGGATATGAAGATTTATAACGGGCAAGAAGCTCGTGTCCTAAGGCCCACATGGATGAGCCTGAATGGTTAAAACTCATCAATGACTTGTTCTTAGATCCTGCCTATATCAAACGTTGTGAGGCCAACAAACAAAACAGAGAGAAAATGCTATTTCCTACCACTCAAGGGTGTACACCCTATGCCCAAATTAGACATGATGATCTTCAAGTAAACGGGAAAGTAAGTCATATTGAGATCTGGGAGAAAAAACACAAAGACAAGAATGATAGATGGTTAAACCCCAGAGCGACTGAAGACTTGTAAGTAAAATAGTTCAATTTGCATTGTTAAAGTAATTTTGACCCGTTTAGTACTTTAGTTAGATATATTAAGTGAATTCAAATAGGTTCGATTTATTTTGACCCGTTTAGTATTTTTGTTGGATCAAATTTTAATTCTTTATAACCCCAAAAGACCACTAGGTAGTTTAAGTGTTTATAGTTAACTGTATGTTGTTTACATTATTCTATGCCTTTCAATATGTGTAGAAAATTTTGTTAAGAGTTTTGTGCAATAATTAACATCTAAAAGACAAATGTTAACTTATAAACATAGAAATAGGGCTAGTTGTTTTCATTTCGATATATTAAGTGAATTCAAATGGGTTAAAGTCATTTTGACCCGTTTAGTATTTTTGTTGGATATATCAAGTATTCTAAAGTTGGTTTGAGTCATTTTGACCCGTTTAATACCTTAACACTTTGATGATAATGCTACTATTGTTGGATATATTAAGTGTTGTATGTTTATTTAAATTTGTGAATTGTTTTTCTAATGTAGAAAAAAACTTATGGACACGAAGGAGCCAATGCAACTAGAGGCTGGAACCGAAGGGGACATTCATGAGAAGGAATGCCTCAAGCGTGCCCTAAAACCAAAAAGCTCGCATGATAAAGATATTGTTCGTGTGGTTAGGTAGCCATCTCTCTTCTATGATTTGGTTCCTCATCATCAGCATTTGAAGAGTTGAATAAAAAATATCAAGAGCAACAACAACAATTGCTTGCCCAACAAGAACTACAACAAACCACACAACAACAACAACTTGCCCAACAACAACAACAACAACAACGAATCACACAACAACAAGTTGTTGCATTAATGGCTTTGTTGAACCCACAAATGCAACAACAACTACAACAAAGCCTACAAGAACCGTCAAATGAAGATGAGGGATGATGGACTTTAGATACTTTGTGTTTGGAACTTTTATGTGTTTAACTAGACTTGTTCTTGATTTGTATGTTTTATGTTATTAGGTACTTTTGTTTAATTTATGAATTGAAGACTGATTTGAATGAATTGCTAACTGCTTGGTTGGGTTTAAAACCTGAAAAATAAAAATAAATAAATTTAAACAAGTAGCTATGGTGGGGATAAGTTACCACCATAGGCAGTGTAGTAATAACTGAAGAAGTCTATGGTGGGGAAGTGTCGCTACCATAGGCTGTGTAGTAATTTATATATATATAGGGTAAGGATCCTGCGAAAATTATTTTTTTTTGCGAAAACCTAAAAACTAACACTAAAACCTTCATAACTTTTACATACGTTAATATTTTTCTATGAAACTTGCACCAACAATCTTAAAATTCTATTGTCTTTGGTTCTGGAAAAGAAATTGATATTTCGAAAAAAATAATAATTAGTGCACATGTGTATTATTAGTGCACATGTGCACCATTTTCATTAGTACAACACAAATGAGAATTGTCATACGAAAACATATTGTTTAGGTTAAAAACATTTAAAAAAAACTAAAATATTCATAGGACTAATGATAATTCTACATATGCACTACAACTATTAGTTATAGTGCACATGTGTAGCATAAAATTTAAAAAATTTTAAAACGTTTAATATATTTTCAGAGTTAAAGATAACACAATTATAAGATTTATGGTGCAATTTATCTTTTAAAATATTAATGTATACGACACATATAAAGTGCTTTTTTATTAGTGCACATGTGCACTAATAAAAAACCACGAAAAACTAACAAAATTATAACGTATTTGATGCGATTTTTCTAAAAAAAACATTAACGCATACTATATATATGAGTTTTATATAATAAAAAAACGACGAGACGTTAAAGTTTTTTTTAATTTTTTTTCAGAATTAAAAAACTCATAATTCTAAGGTTTATGATGCAAATTTTTTAAAAAAATATGATCGTATGAAAAAGTTATGAAGGTTTTAGTATTAGTTTTTAGGTTTTCGCAAAAAGATGTGGTTTTTAAATGATCTTTACCCTATATATATATATATATATATATATATATATATATATATTCTGTAGTGGGGAAGCTTCGCCACCTTAGGCGCTAAATAAAATATCTATTAAAGTTATGGTAACGAAACTTCACCACTGAAAGGCTATTAAAAATTTTTAAAACTTTTTTTTATCCTTTAAATCTTTCTTGAGGATGTTGCATTGACGAGTTTTCGCCACTATAGAATACCTATGGTAGGGAAACTTTTGGTGGCGACTTTTTTTAGCCTATGGCGAGGAGGTTTTTGTGTCCAGGGGTGTGGTGGCGAAATGTCGCCACCGAAACCTATTGTGGCGACATTTCCCCACCGAAAGTCTTTTTCTTTTTGCCACCATAGGATCATTTTCTTGTAGTGTTGGGTGTGTCGTTAAATATTTTTAACATTTCTCTGTAGTGTTGGTAGAAAAACATGTCGATAAACATTATTTCTCGGACTTCGATAAACATGTCATGGTAACAATGACATAAATGACTTTTCTTTTAGATGGCTAATTAATAATCCTTAAAGTGCCCGTAACTGTGAAAACAACTCTTTCCAAAAGTTGTCCAGTCATCATATCATATTAGTTTTTCTCCAGCTCTTCCCACAAACACAAACTTCTCTTTATTTCTAATCACCATTTAATTTATCAAATACATTAACTCTTTTTATTTATATAATATCCTTTTATATGATATTAATTTATTTTATTTATATAATAATATAATTATTTTATAAAATAATTATTTAAACTCAAATAAATAAATAAAAATAAAATCAATTTGAATTAAAACAAACCTAAATTGAAACGTGCATTACACTACAAATTAAACAAACATAAATCGATACTTGAAAATAAAAGACAATACTAGAATATAAAAACATAAATAGCTAGTGTAGCCTATTGGCCCAAATTCTACGAGATCGTTTCGTAGTGATTGGTGAGCCTTTTGGCTACGCATGTCCCTAAGTCTTTAAAGTTGTGCTTGAAGTGCTTATTGGCCCAAATACAATCAATGCTACCAAGCATTACGGGAAACCCGTGTTTTATTGAATGCTTTTCTGGTAGCCGATGAATATCACTTTGAGTTGGTCTTTTAAGATATTCTTCTTCATAAATATCCACAGCAGACTCACAAAACTTGTGTAGACATTGAAGGACAATATTTTCACCAATACGTATGTATTCATCACATTGGTCGGGTGTATTGTCATAAGCCAATTGATGAATGACACTTGTGCCTTTTTGTCTTGGCGAAAGCCTTTTCTACATATTGCATCATATCTTTGTGTAAAATACTTGTAGTTTTCAGATTTACCTGGTTTGGAAATACCTTCCATAATGCGAGTAAATAATTTGATCTTCATCCAGTATCGTCTTCTAAAGAACCATTCGTCATACTCGTGTTTTGGAGCAAAATAACCTTCTTACAAGCGTTCATCTCCTTTTATACGAGATCTGTCTATTTCCTTGCGTTTCTTTTTCTGTTGGAAAGAATCACCCTGCTCTTCAAGATCGACCTTCTAAAAAATTGCATCGCCATATCTTCAACATCGACTTGTAATAGTTTGCAACGGGGAAGGAATGGATATCGGAAGTGAGTTGGGATCCATGCAGATTTTAGAGAATTTGGAAATTAGAAACTTTGAAGAGAAAGTTGTGTTGGTGTGAAGAAAATGTTTCAGGGCGTGTTGTTTATTTATATAAAGTATTAAAAAACTAGCCGTTAGAAAAAGACAAAAAAAAACTAGGCGTTGCCTAATTAAATAAAAAAATTGAAATTATTAATTAAATCATTTTTTTTAAATTTTATAACCGTTTGTATTATAAAAAAATAAAAGGAAAAAGAGAAAAGTAAAAGAAATAAAAGAAAAAGAAAAAAAGAAAAAAGAATAAACTTTCAGTTGAAAAAAAACAAAAAAACAAATTCAAGTGGGCCCCACCTTCCCCCTTTCTTCTTCGCCCTTAACCAAGGGCAGACAACCAAGGTTCAACCCGCTACACCTCCACATTGGCACCCTTCCGGAGGGCCTTCCACGTCGGATCAAGGGCGAGCCTAAGGGCTGCCGTTGTGCCTGATCTTAGCATACATACATGAATATCTAATGTTCCTTACCATTAGCATACATACATGAATATCTAATGTTCCTTACCATTTGCTTTGATTCATTGACAAAATTGAGAACTGAAATGAGTTCCTATGTGTTTCTCTTCATCGTCTACCCCTAATACAAGCAAGAAACCCACAAACTTGTAACGGGAAACTAACACTGTTAAATATTTTTAATAGGGAACTGTTGCTAGAAAATAATTAGATAGTTGAGACTAGTGGTAAGAATATTATCAGCTGAGATTATTAGCGGTTAAAATTCAATCTTCCTATTTTTTTTTTCTTTCTAATGAACCATAGTATTGGACGTTTGATGAGTAGTGGGCTCATATGAAAGATAGGAGATTTGGGTTGAGCTGTCCGTTTACAAGTAGTGAACTCATGTACAAGGTAGATTTTTTTTCTTTCTTTCTGACAAACCATAGAACGGATGACCGTTTAGAATGTTATTCGACTTGACTTGTATGGAAAGGGTGTGGGTAATCAACCCAGCTCAATAAGTTGATGAAGTTGAGCAAACTAGTAATTTCCGACTTAGAAAGTCAATGTTGTTGACCAAACTAGTAATCTCATTGCTCAAGTAAAAAATAACCCTAACCAACACATAAGCCCTAACCAACACACAAGAAAATAGTTATGAAGGAAAAGGTACGGTTGGAGGAATGCTTATGGTGTTGGTTAAGGTTGTAAACAATCGAATAGAATCGAATGAGTCTTGTTAATATTCATTCATTTATTATTGAATTTGTTAATGTCCCTCCTTTTAAAGGGGTCTTAACTGTTCTGAAAGAGTATTGTTTAAATGACTTTTTTTTTCCTAGATGTTTAACACATATCATTGGTCCTTTGCTAGTCTAACTCCCTCTCTCTGAAATCTGAAACAGTGAAACATAAACCATTTTTCCTCATTTGCTCCACTTTTATCCAATTTCTGACGCTTCATACCAACATATAGAAATGATACTTTCGGTATGCCTATACCTCATGTATACTCTTCTCCATTCAGACATGCTTAGATCCTTTTACTAAACTCTTCCTGCCTCATCCCTCAAGTAAGTCATCATTTGTTTGTTTAACATGAACACACACGTCAACTGTTGGACGTATTTCCTCAAAGAGATATAGTCTTTTGGTTTAAAAAACAGAGTACAATACCTAAAATCGTACGCTTTATGACTACATACCTTTAAGCTATAAAGCCCCCTTGTTGATTGGAGCGCCACATGACGTTTCACGTCCCATTCAAGGGCCTTAAGACTATTTTTAGTTTTAATACTTTTGGTCACATCTTGAGTAAAAAGCAATTTTACCCTTCCCATGATACAAACATGGGGGTTGATCTTAAAATCTCCGCTAGATAGGGACGCAACCTGATGATATCGGCTAGTTCAGACAAGCAAAGCGTAGAAACGTAACTGTAAGAACATAGCTTGATTTCTGACAAAAACCTGCTGTTTACTCTATGTGATATTTAAAAGCTTAGGAAAATATAAATTACAAGACATTGAAAAAAAAGTGCAAGCTGAAATACAATTTTTTTTAGTTTTTTTTTTAATTTTAAGGTAGTGTTTGGTATGCATGAATGGAGGATTAAATGAAATGAATTATTTATTACGTTGGAATGAAAAATGACATGTTTGGTAACACGTTGGAATGAGATTGACCATTACGTGTTTGGTATGATCCCTTCAAACAAGTCTCATACATGCTTAGATTGCTCTAATTCCTGGTTAAATGTAATTAACGACGCGTTTATGATAAAATCCGAAATAGAGATAAATTAAGCATCACATCGATCAATGAACATAATAATGGATCAAATCACATGAGATATTGTATAAAACATCATAATAGATATAACTCTTCATTTGATTATCAATCATGGGTTCGGATTACAAAATTGGGTCAAAATCAGAAAACAAGATCTACCGAAATGTTACAATTGGAAGCCTAACTGTCAAGGGTTTGATACGCTTTTATTGCTCTATTTCATTACTCTTTATCATACTCTATGAATGTTCAATTAACACATGGATCACATACTTTAAGCTAATTCTATACATTAAACCTATGTTTACTCACCAATTACTTTGTAGTTGACACTTTATTTTATACATGTTGCGGAGAACCGTGTTTGAGCCATTCTGTGATCACACTAAAATGCTCGACCTAGGTAAAGACTTAAATTCAGTGTTTATGTTGTTAGGTTATGTTTAATTTGTTTGTAACGATATTCTCAAATAAATGAATAAAAAGGCATCTTTAAGTATATTGCAACTTTATTTAGTTGTCATGAGCATCTGGACAATCATCGTTCCCCGACATATTCCGCCATCGGTTAGGGTGTGACATATTGGTATCAGAGCCTTGGTTATAGGGATTTAGGTTATTAGAACTGGATAACCTAGACTATGCCTTAGGTGTCCCACATGATTAACTCATGTTTGTATGTCTATTATATTATACCATGTCCTTATATGCTACTTAGTTATGCCTTTCTAAAAATCTCGTCTTTATCATAACACTTGACACACACAAACTCTTCTGGCTTCCTAGCCTATTTCCTTAGTAATGACACCTTAAGTACCATTTTAGGATTTTGATTGCTGATTTTAAAATCCGTCGGGGTTAGATTTCTGGCAGTAGACATGTAGTAGCTGGAAGGGGAAGATGCCGGTAGCTGGGGGTCTATCCAGGCATGCATTGCGTATAAGTCTGAATCTGCCATATGGACCTGGATGCCTACCTGGAAACCTTTGCTAGGAGTGTAGGAACCTATTAGGCCAAAGCATATCTGCCAAGAACCATAAATAACTCTGATTAGTTACGGTTGTAGTTTGCCAATCGGGAGATGGGAACAACTGCATTATATTTTTATCAAGACAACATGAATCTGTGTTTTACATACTATGATTTTCAACCATACTCTATGTTTCGTAAAACCTCATGATTCTTTAATGATTCACACAACGATCACTCGTATTCTAAATTGATTATCAATCATGTTTTATCCCTTGTCTCACGAATATTTTTCTTTCTCTTTGGCATGTCGACTCATTTTTATGGTCAACGCAAGGGCAACAAGGACCGTAAAATGGCCTCTCTAATTTCCAAGCAAATGACAACGGTCATCCCAAATATGATGGTGCTAATTCAACAAAATCTGAATACTAATCACGCCAACAACGGTGTTGCTGCTAATTGCTCTTTCAAGCATTTTAACTCTTGTAACCCTCCCAAATTTGTTGGTTCTGAAAGCCCTACCGACCTAATTTAGTGGTTCGAGGGTATGGAATATACCGTCACCAACATCGGTTTTCCTGAGAATTTAAAAGTCCGTCATGCTACCAGTTCTTTGACCAAGAAAACACTTACCGTGTGGAATGGTGAGAAACGACTTCGTGGTTCTCATGTCGCTCTGGCTTTGCCCTGGAATCAACTTAAGGATATATTGAAGGAAAATTACTGCCTGCGTAGTGAAATGACGAAGTTAGAGGATGAATTTCATGATTTAGAACAAGAAAGTGGAGAAAGTCAATCTTATAATGTTCGTTTTCAAGATCTAAAACTCCCTTTACATGATATGGTCACCCTTGCATATCGGTGCATTGAAAACTACATCGGTGGTCCGCCTATGATCATTCAAGATACTATCTGGGGAAGCAAATCCGAAACCCTTAACGATGCTATCCGTCTGGGTGGAAGGTTGACTGATAACCATGTTAAGGCCGGGACCCTGACTCGGAAATGGTATAACAAGGAGGATAAAACCAAGAAACTAGGACTGAGAAGGATGCTAAAGCTGAGTCTTCATATACTAATACCAATAAGAGATCACATTGGTCAAAGTGAGTTCCTTTCTTGATGTCATTTTCAGGATCACATTTCTTTCACTTTTGACATCAGCAGTGGCAAAGTTTCCCATGCAGAGCTTTTCACCATTAGTAACCTCCTTGAATGTATTGAAAAGGATCTTGTCAGGACATACATGACGGGTGGCCCCGGTATCAACCCACCACTCTTTGGTATTTGACCCAAACAAGTTCACTTCTGAGATCATCGTTGTGAGGTCAGAAATCATGGCAACAAGATTTTTATAATCATCAACGTACCATGTTAGCTTGATGGGTAATCTCTTTCTTGGGCTGCATACATTCGCTTTTTCGATGACCTGGCTTATCACAGTTGTAACACGAGCCTTGGAACTTCTTTTTCACAATTCCACCTTTGGGTTTAAGGTTCCAACCTTTCCCCTTTTCTTCTCTGCCCCTCCTCTGCTTTATGTATCCTTCGAGGATTGACCATGTTCAACAATATTGACCTTTGGAGGTTCAGGGACATCACTCTTCTTTTAAGCAGTTTTGTTATCTTCTTCAATACGAAGACGAACCACAAGATCTTCAACATTCATTTCTTTTCTCTTGTGTTTGAGATAGTTCTTGAAATCAACCCAACTTGGTGGCAATTTCTCGACCATGGAAGTAACTTGGAATCTCTCGCTGAGTATCATTCCCTCTGCATGTATATCATGAAGAATGATTTGCAATTCTTGAATTTGACTCATAACCGTTTTTAAGTCTATCATTTTAAAATCCAAGAATTTAGCCACCACAAACTTCTTTGTGCCCGCATTTTCGGTTTTGTATTTATGTCCCAAGGATTCACACATTTCCTTGGCTGTATTCACTTTACAATACACATTGTAAAGCAAGTCTACCAAACCATTGAGGATATAGTTTTTACATAAGAACTCAGAATGTTTCCAAGCTTGAACCACGCTCACAGATTAAGCATCCATTTCCCCTTCAGAAACTTGGGGAGCGGTTTCAGTCAAGAACATCGCAAGGTTTAACGGTTGTCAAATAAAAGAGCATCTTTTGTTGCCAAGGTTGTAATGCATTGGAACGATTGAATGTTTAATCCTTTACATTTCTTGTAATTTTAATTTCTCTTTTAGAAGCTAGTCATTAATATATTTTACTGCCGTTCAAAAAAAATGTTATAAACATGGTTTCATATTATCATCTGTGCAAATGGATTTTACATGAATAAAACTGTGGTTGATAGAGTTACGTGTTGTAGCAAAAAGGACATATATTGACGGTCCTAATTTTGTTGGAAGGTTTCGTATTGGAGGTTTGGTGGTCCACCAGATTGTGGTGTCTCGTAATATTCTTTTATTAAACATAAATAGTTAATATTGATTTACTACATGGCCATTGATAAAGGGATAATATGGGTATATATAAAGTAATCGTCTCGCTCTATCATAGACGTAAAGAAAATGAAAGTAAAAAAAAAATTATATATTTAATTTAAAATAAGAAGTCATATGCTTAAGGAATCATATATAAGACCTAAAGTTTTTGTTACAACAACTGTCGTGCTAAATTTATAATAGACTTGAAGAAAAAAAATAATAATAAAAATAATTAATTAATTATGCAACAACGTGGCAACCATCTATGGGCGTCACATATCAACTACTATTCCTATTATACTATATATCATTTATGTAAACTTATGTGTACTCACTAGCGACATTGTTCATGTCACGTTGGCTATTCATAAATTCCAAGTTCAGTACTTTTAACACACACACACACACACACACACACACACATATATATATATATATATATATATATATATATATTACTTTTAAGAATTGGGATACTGTATTTTTAATTATTGTTTGATTTAAATTACGATTTATTGGATGGTTCGGCTAGTATGTCCTTAGATTGTTCGGTGGGGGTGGCGTGAGTTCTATCCGTTCACTTAAATTGTTAATAGTATAATACGTTACAAGTTATATTATGTATTGAAGAAGATAGATACCAAATCTATTCATAAAGGCCCATTATCAGTTAAACTGCAGCCCATCAAAAGGCTCTATTGGGTCTTCAAAAGTCAACCCACAAGTACAAATCAATCCGTTAATGTATCTGCACGCGATTAACTATACATGCTCATAATGCACATGCGATGAGTGGTCCCTACCACCTCACATTTAATTATCCACCATAAATTGGCCCCACCTCTAACATATTAACATTCTACATGAGGCTCTCGACCAATGGGATGGCTCCATGAAAAAGTAATAACTGTCTAATTATTCCTTTCACGCACCGTGACAACCACGCGCCTCACGTCACCATAACACCTAAAAACCCTAACGGCGAGTCTATAAATACCCACCCAGGAGGCTCTAATTCAGGTACCTTATTCTCTCCATACAGTCAATCTTCTTACAATCACACACACCCATCTTCGAGTTACTGATTCCCACGCCGGAGGGCCGATACAGGGGCTCCTCTCTGGTCCACCCTGTAACGCCTTAATGCGTCGTCTCAGTGTGCAGGTTTCAGTCCATTCAAGCTCCGGTGATCAGAGTAGTCATCCAAATTTGGTTCTCAGAAGGCTTGATGAATGGCTTAAAAGTATACTTTATTTTATTTTAATCATTCCCTAAAGACACCGAGTTAGGCGTAAAGTATATTGATTTAATCAGTTTTTTTATAAATATTATGTTATGGTGAGAATGAGCTTAAAAGATCTAATTAGATTGATTCCAAACCATAACATTTAATGAGCCAAATTGTGTGTCATCTTTTTATGAATGTTGCATAATTATTTAAAGTAGAAAAAATATTAATTAAATCATAAAGATACTAATTCGGTCATGTTTTCTTCCATGTGGCAAAATACAAGATGGAGTATTTGAAAGGAAGTATGAATACTAAATGGAGTTGGTCACGTGATGGGATACAAAATTGGGACATTGGGTTTCAACAATTTTATAAGAAAGAGAGTTGGGGCCACATAGCCTACGTGGACATTAAAGAAACTCAAAGAAAAATAAATTGGACACTTTATCGTAGTACACCACATGGGCTTAACCTAAATATGTTGTGGGCTAGATTAGTGGTCATTGAAGAAATAAAAGGAGGTCAGAAGGTTCGCAGAAGGGGGAGTTCCACGGCAGCCTTTGGCTGCTTACACAATTCGTAAGGGGCATTCGACATCAGAAGGTTGGACGACTGAAGAGAGCCTTTTGGCTCTTAGGATATTCACAGGAAATTGAGAGAAGGAGAAACATTATTTTCTTTTGTTTGTTTAAAAGATAATGTCCGCCTAAACATCCTTGTGATTACTTGGGTGAACGGTTAGTGTTTCATTGATTTTAATCTAGGGTTTCTAATTGTTGGATAGAATTGTGATCTGTGACAATCTTCAATTCTAGTGTTGTTTGATTAATTGATTCTGATTGTTTGTCGTGTACATACCCCCCGCTCCCGGACTACCTCTCTGAGCATAGCTCTAGGACTATACTTAGTATGTGCAGGATAAATAATTGTTTGGGTTGGTTAAATAAGAACACAATCATGTCTATGTGATTTCTAGGTTAGATTCCCGAAGAGAGAAATTGGTAATTCACTAATCCGGATCCTAAAGTAATCGCTTTTTAGTAATATAAGAACTCAATCAATTGTTAGTAAATTAGTGATAATTAGAAGCAATCAACTCAATCAAAACAGCCAAGAGGCAACTTTTTATAATTTCAGTATTTAGGTTTAGTTTAGTTAGTCTAAGTTAGTGACAGTAATTTAGATTAAGTCATTAGAATCACTAATAACCACCAACTCTCCTGGATTGATACCCGACTTACCCTGTCTATAGGTTAGTTAGGATTATTTGTATAGCGGTCACGACAACCGTTATCAAATTGGCGCCGTTGCCGGGGAGTACGTGCGCTTGTTAGTGATTTTAGTTTTTTTAGTTAATTTCTTGTTTTGTTTGTTTTTCTAAAAACTCAAAAAAAAAAAAACCAAAAAATATTTTCTTTTTGTTTCTACAATTTTAATTTTGCTTGTCTAGTAATAAAAAAAAAAACCAAAAAGATTTTTAAATTTTTTGCAATTTTTAATTTTTATTAATTTCGTTTAATTTCAACAAAAAAAAAAAAGATCACAAAAATTGTCTGAGTTGCCAATTTCGATTCCAGTGCATCTATTTTATTGTTTAGATCAGTACTACGCAGTTGGTTTCGTTTTTTTTATTGTTTGCAGGTGCTTTGAAATAATCATGGTGAAGGAGGAGAAGTGCTACAATTGTGGGAGTTATTATCATCGAATCAAGTTTTGTCCAACATTGCCCAGTGGAATTCGAATAGTAGAGGATTCAGAAGACGAAGAGGAGTACGAAGACTCATGCGTATATTATCCATATCAAGAGTCTCCATCATCGTACAATCAGGGATATTCCCAATCTAGGAATTCTAATTATTTAAATCATGATGTTTATTCTAATAATAATTATAATTCTAACTTTGAATCGTTTGCAGGATATGATGATGGATTTGGGAATAATTACTCTCAACCAGTCTACGAGGATCAATACGAGAGTGACCTTGGGTATCCCCGGTATCCCCAATATCAGTCACAGCAGAACTATAACCAACCTCCTTGGGGTGTACCACAATTCTCTTACAACCGAGGAGGGAATCAAATACGGTTTGAACACGGGGTACCAAGAGTTATGACACCAGCCGAAGTTCAAAGGGAGGAAGAGTATGCACGCAGAAGAGAAGCTGCTCAAAGACTTTCACGAACGAGAACTGAACATGAAAATTCAGTTTACTCGCATTTTAGAGCACCGCCATTGGACTCTCTAAGAGGTTACCAATCAAGTTATGGCGACGAGTGTAATAAGTCATATCAGGTATACCGGGACCGTCAGACGTATAGTCAAGTGAATTATTTAACATATCCAACGCAACAACCAAGGTCGGGTCCAAATGTTTATCAATCTGAAGGTGTTGAGAAATCTCTAAGAAGATCGCATTTGTCCCAAATCGAGCAAGAATTGGCTAAACCTCATCATTCAAGGGAATACCGCATACAGTTGCTAGATTACAAATATGATATTTTATGGAAGGAACAACAAATTGGTGAGCAAGGCTGGTCGGGTTTTGAAAGGTTCCAGCAAAAACAAGCGTGGATATCCTCACAAATTGGGGAGGAGGTGGTGGAGGCTAATACCACACCAATCCCTCAAGTGGTGGAAGAATTAAAAATTGAATCCACCATGGATGAAGAAGAGGTTAGAAGTCTTCCTGTACAAGAAACTGATTGTTTAAACCTAGATGAAGACATATGTTTATCAGAACCGGAGGAGATAGTTTGGGAAGAAACTGGAGAGGTGATTGAAGTTGAGTGTGGTGTAGTGCCTTCAGAAGTTGAGGTTGTTGAGAAAATGGCAGTGGAGGTTGAGAGTAGCGTGGAACAAACGAAGTGCAAGATCGTGGTTGAAGATGTAGTTGATGAGCAAGAGGTTGAGATCCCGACATGTACTTCTAATTTTCATTCTTTATTTATTTTGCAGGTAACTGAAGAAAAACCGATGAGGAAAAGGAAGGTGGAGGAAGATGATGTTGGGAAAGTGCAAGGTAAAAAGCTCCGCAGTGATGATCTGGATGTGCCACGTGTGCAAGTGCAAGCTTGGATGCGTTATATCAACTACCGAGCACATGTGGGAAATTCTAAAGGTAAGTATTCGATCCATGATAAATTTTCCTGTAATTTTCAAATTAATATTTTTTACTTGTTGAGCATACAGAGAAAATTTAAAAGACAAGTGAATTATCGAGCGTTCCTCGGTAATGTGCTTGGAAAGTGTGGATTGGAAAAACTGAAGAGACGAGTGAATTACCAAGCGTTCATCGGTAACGTGGTCGGAAAATGTGGACTGAAGCCACCGTGACAGAGAAGTATGGTCTGGCTGAAGACTATAAACTTAGCGCTTTCTGGGAGGCAACCCAGCGGTAAGTTGTGTTTTTATTTATTTTTCGCGTTTTTGTGTTTTTGTTTTTTGTGTTTTTCAGGATTTGGATCGGGTTTCGGTGATGGAAATTAAGCAAAAGCTTGAGGTTCCAGGTATGTTTAAGAATAGAAAAATATTGAGACTTTATTGCTCAAATCCGGTACGTTTCCTAATTCTATTTTTTTTAGTTTTCATTTTATTTCTTCTTTATTTTTGTTGTTTCTTTGTTCACATTGAGGACAATGTGTCACTCAAGTGTGGGGAGGGGAATAACGCATTTCGTGTGTTATTTTTGTGTGTCTAAAAAATCAAAAAAAATAAATAAATAAAAAAAATTAAAAAATTTTTGAAAAAAGTCTTTGGATTAACTTGCAAATCATGGAAAATGATAGTACAGTTGGGAATCGGTTTTCAAAAATAAAATTAAATAAAAAAAAGAAAAGTGGTAGAAAAGGAGAGAATGGAAAACATGACTAATCTGTGATGTGTCGGTAGGCCCAGCTGACCTAGGAGTAGCTTAAATAGCCTGTGTGTTTATTGTTGTATAAATATGCTAATCAGTCTGCTAGTGGGTTCCCATTTTAGAGGTGATAGGAATTCTGAAATTGATGATTAGGAGGAAAAAGACCACTTAGGTTAGATACCTCTATATCCTTAGAATAGTCAATTGAGCATATTAGGTAAGTAAATTGGTTAATAATTTTAGAGTGAAGGGACAAAATACTCACATACGAACTAAGGATAGTATCCCGTGGTAAGTGCCTCTGATGATGTTCCGGATCTCGCGGGCAAAATACTCACGTATGATTTCGGGGGTAAGACCTTGTGAAAGAATGCCTCTGATGATGTCCGTTGGTAAATATAGTTAAAATTAACCAATTACAAAAGAAAAAAAAAGAAAAAAAAAGAAAAAAGAAAAAAAAAATAGTAGAAAAATAAATGCTCAACACGTTAAGGCTATCTTAATCATTATTCTTTGGACATCTTAGTATCTTCTCTAAGGAGGGTGGGGAAAATTTAAAATATTAATCTTTATTACCCTTTGTTTTGACTGAATATGACTCGGGAGTAGGCTGAACTTGATCTTTCTTTAGTGGGACCCATAGGTAGACTGAACCTTTATTCGGTAATTATAAACACTTTGGGGGCGAAACAAAAGGTCAGTGGTTGGGTTTAGTCGGACCGAAATACTGGCAATTGCAGTTAGTCCATGTGATTACATTATGGTTTGTGGAATTGACTTGGTGGATAAATTAAAATGTTAAATGATTTTGAAATTGATTTCCTGATTATGATTCCATGGCAGTTTTTCCGAGACGGAAAAAGATAAGTGTGGGGATGTGATGAATGGCTTAAAAGTATACTTTATTTTATTTTAATCATTCCCTAAAGACACCGAGTTAGGCGTAAAGTATATTGATTTAATCAGTTTTTTTATAAATATTATGTTATGGTGAGAATGAGCTTAAAAGATCTAATTAGATTGATTCCAAACCATAACATTTAATGAGCCAAATTGTGTGTCATCTTTTTATGAATGTTGCATAATTATTTAAAGTAGAAAAAATATTAATTAAATCATAAAGATACTAATTCGGTCATGTTTTCTTCCACACAGCAAAATACAAGATGGAGTATTTGAAAGGAAGTATGAATACTAAATGGAGTTGGTCACGTAATGGGATACAAAATTGGGACATTGGGTTTCACCAATTTTATAAGAAAGAGAGTTGGGGCCACATAGCCTACGTGGACATTAAAGAAACTCAAAAAAAAATAAATTGGACACTTTATCGTAGTACACCACATGGGCTTAACCTAAATATGTTGTGGGCTAGATTAGTGGTCATTGAAGAAATAAAAGGAGGTCAGAAGGTTCGCAGAAGGGGGAGTTCCACGGCAGCCTTTGGCTGCTTACACAATTCGTAAGGGGCATTCGACATCAGAAGGTTGGACGACTGAAGAGAGCCTTTTGGCTCTTAGGATATTCACAGGAAACTGAGAGAAGGAGAAACATTATTTTCTTTTGTTTGTTTAAAAGATAATGTCCGCCTAAACATCCTTGTGATTACTTGGGTGAACGGTTAGTGTTTCATTGATTTTAATCTAGGGTTTCTAATTGTTGGATAGAATTGTGATCTGTGACAATCTTCAATTCTAGTGTTGTTTGATTAATTGATTCTGATTGTTTGTCGTGTACATACCCCCCGCTCCCGGACTACCTCTCTGAGCATAGCTCTAGGACTATACTTAGTATGTGCAGGATAAATAATTGTTTGGGTTGGTTAAATAAGAACACAATCATGTCTATGTGATTTCTAGGTTAGATTCCCGAAGAGAGAAATTGGTAATTCACTAATCCGGATCCTAAAGTAATCGCTTTTTAGTAATATAAGAACTCAATCAATTGTTAGTAAATTAGTGATAATTAGAAGCAATCAACTCAATCAAAACAGCCAAGAGGCAACTTTTTATAATTTCAGTATTTAGGTTTAGTTTAGTTAGTCTAAGTTAGTGACAGTAATTTAGATTAAGTCATTAGAATCACTAATAACCACCAACTCCCCTGGATTGATACCCGACTTACCCTGTCTATAGGTTAGTTAGGATTATTTGTATAGCGGTCACGACAACCGTTATCAAGGCTTAAAAGCATTTTAACCGTCCTATATCACTTGTTGCCCGTTTACTTTGTGTCGTGTTGGACGATTAAACTTGTACTGAGATTACGTTGAATTAAGGGTTTGTTTTATCATAGGTTATTATATATATATATACAATGAAACTTGAAACTTAAATAGAAATCTTTTTATTTCTTATAAATTAGCCACCAAAGTTTGAGTATTTAATATTTTCTACCCTAAACTTTAATACTTACTTTTCTTTAATGGAGTTTGGTATATTGACATTTTCTACCCTAAACGTTAACACTATTTTCTAACGGAGTTTGGCATATTGACATTTTCTACCCTAAACTTTAACACTATGTTTTTTATTTAATGGAATAGTAAACTTTAGGTTTTCATAGTTTAGCCACATATGTTTCATACTTTTATGTTTTCTACTCTCTAACTTAAATTTTTATTTTTGTTTTAAGTTTTGTGGTCTTCTACTTTAGCCATGAAACTTTTAACTTTTCTACTTTCATTTCTTAGTATACTTTTATAGTTATATACTTTCACCACGAGACTATTAGACTTTAACGTTTTATACTCCCTTAACTTTTTAACTTTCGTTTTTAAAGGTTTTTTCATTGAACTTTTGTTGTCTTCTACTTTGACCACGAAACTTTTAACTTTTCTACTATCGTTTTTAGTATACTTTTATAGTTTTATACTTTCACCACGGGACTTTTAGACTTTTACGTTTTATACCCTTAACTTTTTAACTTTCGTTCAGCATACAAATTCAACCCCGCAACAACGCGCGGGATGGTACACATCTCGTTAATATAGATGAAACTTCATAAAGATTTTTTTTGTTAAAAAAATTACATTTAATGAAACTTTATTACACCTATATCAAAATAAAACTCTGTTTAACTACTACACCTTTTCTAGTAATGAACCAATTAGAACCGTACAAGATTCAAAATTCATTTCAAGACATGTTACCTTTGGCCTCTATATATAAATACCAACTATATATTAAAAACGAACACGGAATCTATACTATATACAACATTAGAAACCATAAAAATAATGGAAATCAAATCCCTAATTTCATTTGTGCTCCTCTCTCAAGCAATCATCAATGGTCATGTTATAAAGGAATTAATGGTATGAGATAATCAGTATTTTCATTAATTAAGAATGCTAAAAACGACCGAGTACAAATAGGAAGAGAAAGAAACTAAAACAAGAAAAGATCCTATAAACAAGGAAAGGATCATGACAAACATATTGACCAAAAATAATAAAATCTCTATATTCCCCCTCAAGATGTAGCATGTAAATTGGTCATGCTAATCTTGCCAAGAAGAAACACAAGCTGCTGTCTTGACAAACCCTTCGTTAGTAAATCGGCAATTTGCATTTTGCTGCTTATATTCATTGGGATGACTTCTTTTGACTCAACACGTTCCCGAACAAAATAGCAATCCATTTCAACATGCTTCGTTCTTTCGTGATAAACTGGATTGTTAGCAATGTGTCGAGCTGCTTGGTTGTCACAAAACAAAGACGTAGCCGAATTAATGTGAACACCAAGCTCTCGGAGCAACCAACGGACCCAAATAACTTCACTGACAGTCGAGGCCATAGCCCGATACTCGGCTTCAGCCGAGGATCTGGAAACAACGGATTGTTTCTTAGTCTTCCAGGAGATCGGAGTACCTCCAAGTAAAAGAAAATACCCGGTCCGAGATCTTCTAGTGTAAGGACATCCTAACCAGTCCGAATCACAATAAGCCGACAAAACTGGTTCCCCTTCACGTGAAAGGAGGATACCTTGCCCGGGAGTCGCCTTCAAATACCCGAGAATACGATTAGCAGCCTCTAGATGATTACTTCTCGGATCAGCTACAAATTGACTCAAGATGTTAACAGAATATGTAATATCGGGACGGGTAGCCTGTAAATAAAGAAGCCGCCCTACCAAGCGACGGTATTGACTCGCATCAACACGCTCGTTTTCTTCTCCCTTGTCAATCTTCAACCCTTGTTCGATGGGTGTTGAACTTGGTTTACAACCAATCTTTCCACTATCCTCAAGGATGTCCAACGTGTACTTACGTTGACTAAGAACGATACCTTCTCTTGTTCTTGCAACTTCTATCCCAAGAAAGTACTTGAGATTTCCCAAATCTTTGATGCTAAAACTTTCATCAAGTTTCTTTTTAATTTCTTCAATTTTGGCTAAATGATTTCCTGTTATGATGACATCATCCACGTAAATTAGGATAACAATCATGGTACCCTTGTCTTCAAGAATAAACAGGGAGTGATCGGCCTTAGACTGCTTGAACTCCAAATTTAGAAGAAAAGTGGTAAACTTGTGATACCAGTTTCTTGAAGCTTGCTTCAAACCATACAAGGACTTCCTTAACCGACAAACCCGAGTCTCATCTTTACTGGAAAAACCTTGAGGCATTTTCATATAAACTTCTTCTTCAAGATCACCATGTAAAAAGGCATTATTTACGTCCAACTGATGAATGAACCAATTCCGCTTCACGGCTATGGCGAGAAGCGTTCGCATAGACACCAATTTTGCAACCGGTGCAAAAGTTTCATGATAATCTATTCCTTCTCGTTGAGTGAAACCTTTAGCCACAAGACGTGCCTTGTATCTTTCTATCTCACCATTTGGTTTGTATTTTATCTTGTAGACCCATCTTGAATCAATTGCCCGCTTTCCTTGGGGTAGACTTTCTAACGTCCACGTGCCATTTTTCTCTAACGCCTTGATTTCATTTCTCATTGCTTCACACCATCGATCATCCTGTGAAGCTTCTTGAAAAGATTTTGGCTCATCATTTTTAGTGATGGCCGCCAAAAAAGCCTTTTGTTTAGCCGAAAAATTATTGTAAGAAACAAAATCAGAAATGGGGTAACGTACCACTGAGGAGGCTTGACCGGAGGCGGGGTGTTGAACCGAAGGGGGAACATTGATGACGAAATCCTTGAATTTTGCGGGCTGAGATCTCTTTCGTATTGGTCTTTCACAAGGATCGGCCATTGGGTTCGGTTCTTCACTATTATTCTCATGACCAGGCCCATTATTATTCTCATTGTTCTGGCCCATATCAACCTCAATCTCTGGTTCATTATTTTCCAGATTGCTAGAATTGGTATCTAACACAATATCTGGCCCATGATCAGTAATAGGACTCGGCCCAGAATCTGATTCAACATCAGCCTCATCGCTTTGGGCCGTAGCTGGGTCAATACAATTCTGATCTGGGTTTTGTGTTTCACCATTATTTGTTCCAATAGTATGCGAAGGTGCCTTGTTAATACAGGTGTCATCACAACCAAACTCATGCATAATTATAGGGTTCTCACCTTTGCCAAAACCTTCCCCTTTAAATCCCTTGAAAGGGAATGCCTCCTCGTGAAAAAGGACATCCCTACTAATTATAATTTTTCTTGTTTCAAGATCGAAAATTTTGTACCCCTTCGTTCCCGGAGGATACCCCATAAAAACCCCAGGTTTCCCCCTTTGTTCAAACTTGTCTCCCTTTGTGTTAAAGTTTTTAAAATATACAAGGCACCCAAACACTCTAAAATGATCATAATTGGGTTTGACTCCAAAAATCAACTCAAAAGGAGTCTTGTTTTTAAGGACCTTTGAGGGCAAGCGGTTTATGACGTAAGCCGCGGTTAAAACGCATTCCCCCCAAAAACGTTTTGGGAGATTCCCTTCAAACCTCAAGGCCCGAGCCGTTTCTAAGAGGTGTCGATGTTTTCTTTCCACAACTCCGTTTTGTTGAGGAGTATGAGGGCATGTCGTTTCGAGTAGAATTCCCTTTTTGTTGTAAAACTCCAACATGTTGTTTGAAGTAAATTCCCCGCCATTATCACATCTCACCCTTTTAACATTTTTATTGAATTGGACTTCAATCATTTTGCAAAAATTTTCAAGACAATTACTCGCATCACTTTTGTGTTTAATTAGAAAGACCCATACGACTCTACTAAAGTCATCAACTATGGTGAGAAAATAGTTGGCTCTAGTGTAAGATGGTACCCGATACCCACCCCAAATATCGCAATGAATTAACTGAAAGGGTTCAACGGTTTTAATAAAACTTGAAGCAAAAGGTGTTCTGGCAAACTTGGCCATGGCACAACAATCACAAAAAACACCAAGTTCATTATGAATATTACTGAGGAAATCAACTTTAGCTAACGTTCCTTTTGAAGCGTGACCAAGTCTCTTATGCCAAGTCTCAATGGTAGTTCCATAAGCCTTTTTTTCTTGGATCATCTTCATCCGGTACAATCCCCCTTCGCATCTACCCGCTCCAATCAAGTTCCTCCTCTGCAATCCCTGCATGACACAGAAGTCAGGAAAGAATGAAACGACACACTGCAAGTCACGGCTGAGCCGGCTAACAGATAGAAGATTGCACTTAAAATCAGGAATGTAAAGGACATTCTTCACTCTGGCTCCTCCGGGAAGGACACATTCCCCCTTTCCCTTAACAGGAATGGATTCACCATTGGGAATGAGGACGGGTCCTTCAAGAGGGGACGATTTTTCATTAATAAGTACGTTAGGTAAATGAGTTATGTACTCGGTGCAACCCGAATCAATAATCCACTCACCTTCATCATTTTTATAAGCCATATTAGCAAAGGGTTTGGTGGTTTCATTGTTACCGGATCCGGAGAAGTGTTTCAGAAGAGTTTGGTAATTTTCTTGAGACAAACCCGGAATTGGACTTGGGTCCGATTCTACACAAGCTGCCTTCCCTTTTGGCTTTTCTCCTTTCTTCCCGGGCCACCAATCGGGGTACCCGACTAACTTGAAACAGCCCTCACGTTTATGTCCATCCCTGTTGCAGAAGGTACAATGGTCAGGTTGTTCTTTCACACCCTTCGGCCCAGATTTGTCTTTGCCGTGATCATAGTTTTTCTTCTGGAAGGCCTTGAACGCAGCGGAGTCGGCACTTCCTTTGTTGTCACCCGAGATGGCTCGTTGTTTTTCATCGTCATGCACCATGTGGTACGCTGCCGTAAGAGAGGGGGTGGGTTTGGTTGCCAATATTTGTGTTTTGATAACCGAAAAATCACTATCCAAACCCATAAGAAACTCGTATAAGTGTTCCCTCTCCTTATATTCAGAAATCTTTTTCCCGATCTCGCACTTACATTTATCACAGGAGCAAGTCGGAAACGGTTGAACAGATTGAGCCTCATCCCAAAGGGATCGAAGGCCTGTGAAGTATGCTGAAACAGAGTCTCCGGCCTGTCGAGTGGCTGCAATTCTTTGCTTGACTTCGTAGGCTTTGGGTGCGCTTTCTATTCCGAATCGTTCATCTAGATCGGACCAAATCTCTGAAGCCGTCCCGGCATATTTAACACTGTTGCGTATACCCTTTTCCATAGCAGTAGTTAACCAACCTTTTATCATTGCGTCTACACGCATCCAAGGCATATAATCCTTGGATGTTTTCTCCGGTTTCTTGATAGACCCGTCAACGAACTCCATCTTGTTTTTAGCAAATAGGAAATTTGACATCTCTTGTCTCCAATCTGCATAATTAGAATCTGTCAGGACTTCGTTAACGTGTAGTTGTTTGGGAAGATCAGACGGATGAAGATAGTAGGGTGACTCGTGAGATATAGATCCACCGTACTCTTCTCCCTCCTTTGATTTTTTTCCTTCGTCTCCTGCCATGTTCGATAATCAAGAGCAAGGCCAAGACCTCTGCTCTGATACCATAAAGGAATTAATGGTATGAGATAATCAGTATTTTCATTAATTAAGAATGCTAAAAACGACCGAGTACAAATAGGAAGAGAAAGAAACTAAAACAAGAAAAGATCCTATAAACAAGGAAAGGATCATGACAAACATATTGACCAAAAATAATAAAATCTCTATATGTTAATCATGTCAAAGCTCAAAAACTAGCCCCAGGCCCAGGCCGACAAGTTTTCAGATGCGGTAGACAAGACAGCCTAAAATCCGATATCCAACTACAACAACGAGATAAAGCATTGAACAATCTAATAAATGAAATCGCAGATGGAAACTATGATGGTTTTGCATCCAGCGGTTTGAGTGGCAATGGATCAATTTGGACCTCGGTTCTTTGCCCCCCAAATATCAAAGCGGGAGCTTGTCAAGATTGTATAAAAAACACCATCCCATTTCTTAAAAAAAACTGCCCTAAACAAAACGAAGGCGTTGCATGGACGCTAACACGCAACCTAAACTGCATGGTACGTTATACGGATTTTCCGACTCAGGGAAAGCCTGCTGAGTGGGTTTGGGCCAGCTTCTCTTCTTCCACGACTCAGGCTCCTGGTACAACTGTTGAGTTGGAGAAGGGGTTGAATGATCTCGCAAACAAGTTGAAGGGGATGGCAGCAACAAATGATATAAAGAAAAAGTTCGGGTCTGGGTCCGTAACTTATGGACCGGGTGGTAAACACACTTTATATGGGTCTATGCAGTGTGTTCCCGATATAGGAAAGGAGGGGTGCGGGAAATGTTTAACCGATGCAACTAATGAGATCCAAAAGTGTTGTAGCAAATCAAGAAAAGGGAAGGGAAGAGTCTTGGCCATTAGTTGTTATTTTAGATATTCAGATGAAAGTTTTCTTTTCTAGACACTTTCCGTCGTCTTCGCCGATAATCGTCCACTTTAGGTTTAGGTAATGAATGTGCATCCAATTTATTATATGTTATAACTTATAAGTTGGTATAAAACAATAATCATATGTTCAAAATTATAGGCTATCGATATATTCTAGATGGAGTCCTTTTTGCATCAGATGATTTGGATTAAACTCATATACTCGATAAAGGAAAGATGATGTGGAACTAGCGGATTGAGGAATTATTATTTTATTGTAGAGTTAACCTAAAAAACATCTTTGGTGTTTACTCAAATTGCGATTTTGGTTCTCAGGTTTCATAAATTGTAAGTATAGTTCATGAATTGTAAGTATAGTCCATGAGCTTGCAAAATGTTACAGAATATTGACTCCAAAACTATTGGAGAGTTAAGTTTTATATTACGTATGTTTAAAATAACCAAACTACCTCGGAGTTAACTACAAAAATCGTCCTTCGAGTTTACCTAAATTGCGATTCCTATCCTCAATGTAAACGTTCCACGAACTCATCGATCTCCTTTAGTTGCTTGACTTCCTCTACTCCTCCTATGTACATATATACCATCGATAATAACCCTACGTAGGTCTACTTTGGTCTTTTTAATCTCAACTTCACTTCCTTCCACCATGATGCTCTGTAATTCGTCTAGGAACCTTGAGTCCATAGACTAATCACGTTCGTCGATCGAGACACGGAATCCACGTAGAATTGATTAGATGGTGTGGCACGCCAACGTTGACTAGACCACATGTAGGCTCGTCATGTACAGCACCATGCACTCAGTTTTCTGCTCCCGGAATTGCAATCACACGGTCAGATTTCTTCAATTTTCCCCCGTCGCCGTGATACTGTTTGGATTCGGTGGATATTTCACCGAATTAGAGACTGCTTTGGTGGAGAATGCACACGCAGACCTTCACATGAATCTCGATGCAATTGGATGCGAAGAAAAAAAGAACTAGTGGGAATGGAGATTGGTGAGCGGAAGTTTAGGGGAATAAGACAGTGGTAGTGAGGTGGCGGCTGGTGGTGATTGGCTATAACCGGGACAGAAACCACAACTTTGGTAAATCCCAGAGACGTTATTTGCAGTTAACTCTCTAAGGGGTTGTTTGATAGTTGCTAACTGGGTAAGAGCTGATTGAGTAAGAGCTGAGTGAGTAAGAGCTGATTGAGTAAGAAACTCTAGTTGAAATTTGGGTGTTTGATAGTAGCCGACTGGGTAAGAGCTGACTGGATAATGTATATAGCTATTTGTTTTTTATGTATTAGAAACATTTTATAAAAAATAAAATAAAATAAAATAAAATAAAATAAAATAAAATAAAATAAAATAAAATAAAATAAAATAAAATAAAATAAAATAAAATAAAATAAAATAAAATAAAATAAAATAAAATAAAATAAAATAAAATAAAATAAAATAAAATAAAATAAAATAAAATAAAATAAAATAAAATAAAATAAAATAAAATAAAATAAAATAAAATAAAATAAAATAAAGATAAATCACTAATAGCTTACACAAGCTATACATGTCATCTGTTTAAAATATTAAGATGTAGATCATGCGAAATCATATAATGTGTATACTTTACCTATTGTATCAGAGGAGGGTCAAACAATCCTCAATAATCACAGAAAATAATACATCAATGCATGCCATCATAAATTAATCTTCATCAATGGGCATAATAACAGCAAGAGCATCAAATGTTTAATAATTTAGTGGCCAAATTTCAATTCGATTTCACTTGAAACATATCAATTTGATCAAGAAAACTAATAAAGTTATAAACCTAATATAAAAAACTAAAATAATTACATAACAAACCTATGAATATTCACAAGATGAATCAAGCAATAATAACTAATTTTAACATAATTAACAATAAGCATTGAAAATTATAGCAAGAAAATGAGTTGTAACCAATACCCAACAGGAATAGCCCCAAGAATCTCAATCACATGTAATATAGCATGAACTATGATCAATTTTCATCACCAAATAGCAATGGGTTGAACTGACAAATCAATTTATCACCAAAAGAATCAAGTTTATGACAAATTTGAAGAGATTTTGATAAGAAATTATGCCAGAAACTAACCTTAATTGAAGCAGAAAAGAAGAGGGGCAGAGGAGGCTGTGAGCGGCAGAGGAGAGGAGGAAGAAACTGTCGCAGGTGGAGGACGGGTCACAACGAAGGTGGCGGAGTAGCAACTGAGCGACGGAGGAGGGCTGCAGTTCAGGGACGGAGTACGACGGAGGAGGGCTGCAGTTGAGCGACGGAGGAGGACGAATCGCCGCTGTGGATCGATAAAAACTTGGAGCACCGCTGTGTGTGTTTTAGGGTTAAAGGAGGATGAGAAAAAAAAAACTCGGTCAGGGATGGAAAAAAGGGGGACTCGGTCAGGGAAGGCTGACTCGGTCAGAGCATGTCTTCTAACATATCAAACGGGCGGACCACTTATTGGGTCAGTGGTCAGCTCTTACCGGACCCAGTAAGTGGTTATCAAACAACCCCTAAGTTAATTACATGAGTCAAGTGCAAAAAACGTCCCTGTGGGTATTTTTGACATTTTATACATACTTAACAGAAAACGTATTTGTCCGTTAGTTCTGAAGACAGTTTCTACAACAATTCACAAACTCATAAACTATCCTTATACTTTATAATTTATAAAAGACGAGGATGAAGAGACGATTTTTTGCGGTTAACTCTTTATCTTATGTGCGATTCTTCATTTTAACCCGATGTAATTCAAAGACTATTTAATAGATATAGTTAATGTCAATGGAATTAGATCAAGCTTATGTGTTATAAAAGATAACTTAATTAGATTGGTCTAATTTGTCACGTAGGTTGTTAGCTTAGTGGTAAGAGGTAATATCCTATTTGGTGGTGACCTAAGTTTAAAAGTTGAAAGTAATGTAAATTGGTGTGAAAAAAAAGATTGCTCTAATTATATCAAATCAACTCCATTTTTTAACAGTAATTTTGAATCACTGACGGGCCACTTACCTACTTAATCATCTTCATTCTCAAAGTACAGGTTCCGAAGACCAACCTCAGGAGAAAACCCAACATAGATGAGAAAACCTCCTAACCCAACCTGGAACCTCTATTTTTGTCACATGTGGGATTTAAACCCAATACTTTTTCATTTTTAATGTCTTTAGATATCTTACTTCAACCACTTAGTTTATGGATTATTGATTCACTTTAATACTTGATACTACGAATTACAAAGTAACTAACACGTGTATGCATAACTATATCACAGATTATGATTGCTAGTTATCATACAGATTGTGATTGCTAGTTATCATAGAGGCGTGTGCTCTATCAGAGCTAGAACCAATTTGATATCATCTTTATTCACTACTAGAAGTTGACCCCTCCCGCGCGTTGCGCGGCGGGGACATCCGTTTTTTAAGTTTTTTGACCTTGTACAAATCTAATCCTTCACAAATTGACATGTTTCAACCCTTTTTGTTTAAAAAATATTGACTGGTTTTGAGTAGAATAAATGTAGCATAACCAAAGCCATCTATTTATGCATAAACCTATAAAGGGTCAGAGCACAAATTGACCCAAATTTTTGTCATCGCCTTGTCAATAGCCATTGTAGCTATGATTGTAGCATTCATACAGCAACATAAAGTTGATATGCATTGTAAGGTGATACGCATTGTACACATACGTCCACTACATTTCTTCACCTAGATTGATATAAAACCATCCCATCATGGAAGGTGTTACGTACCTGTTTAACGGTAAAAAGTGTATCAAATTAGACGTTCCAGGCACATAGACTCTCATGTTCCATCAAAGTTGTACTCAAACACTAAAGTGTGGTCAAACATTAAAGAATGGTAACATACTGGTAATGATTATTTCATCGTCAATCAAATTGATACATAAATAAAATTCATGCTTACATATAAAAAATAAAGGATAACACAAATGTCTGATCCACTTAATTCTCACACACATGAATTCTAAACCAATTCCAATTACCTTTATCTGTCAAATAATCAATAAAGCTCGAACTTGATTAAAATCAACAATAGGTTTGATCTGTGCCTACCATGAGAATTGAGAAACATGGTTCCAGAAACATTCAAAAGCTTAGAACAACATAGAAACATATAACCTATATGTTTCTTCTAAAGATAAACTCATCATTTGATTTAACAACTAACATACATAGACCGCTATAAAAGAAATTACCTTATTAATGACACTTGCTACATAAGATTCCACTTTTGTTTAAAGATTGGTTTCAAAGACAAAAACTATCTAATGAGTAATAGAATAATCTGAAACCTGAAACATCATAAAAGAGTAAAATTTATTACCCAGGAAATAACCAAAGACACTAAAAGCATTGACAAATAGAAGAAAACAACAATGACTATTAATCAATGTAACTATTAACATACGTCAATTGCTACCCAAAATGATGAGATTATGCGTTTGAAGATGTGTTTCACAGCTATTATCTCTTGATTGGATCCTAGAACCTGCAACATAGACAAAATAACATAAAGTTGGATCAATCTCAATAAACAATCTGTGAATAAATATCAAACCAAGCCTCCTTACAGATTTCTTCAGCTACCTTATAATGAATGATCTTGCTATAAGCAAGCTCACGCCTAGTTCCCTTGTAACCTGCTTATTGCAACCCAAACGGAATGTGATCGTGACTTGTGAAGAACAGTGGCTCAAAATTAGAACGAAAGAAGTTATTCAACTTGGGTCCGATGCCTACCTGCAATGGCAGAATGAGAGGAGCGGCGTTAGGATTTTTACTACTGACAAAGGGGAGCGCGAAGTTGAGGAGGAACGATGGAAGAAAATGGTGACCGAAAGAGAGGAGCGGCGGTAGGGTTTTACTGTAACGGCAGAAGCAGAGGAACGGTACAAAGGGTAATGGGTGGTGGCGTCTTCAAGTAGGTTTAGAAAGGACACATCTCTTTGAAGGCTCAGCTCGTACATACGTACATGCCTACCCAATAAACTAATTTGTTGCTTAAGAAAGTTGTAAGCCACGCATAAATTCTTGTACACTTTCTGAGTGGAGGACCCAAATTGATTTGTAATATGAATATGTATGACTAAAGTGAGTGGGGTCAGCAGTGTGTGAAGGACTAAAGTCAGGCGAAGTGTGTATGGATGTGTGAGGTGAGTGGCAAAGTGTGTATGTATGTGTGACGCATGAAACTCTTGTAACCGAAGCAGAAAGAGTTGTACAATTGAGAAATAGTTGATTATGTGAGTAAGGGACTGAATATGTTTTGTAATATTTATATAATATTCTTACATTTTCACATGATTGAGTCACTTAGACCCTCCGCATCAATGGTTTTTACCCACGTACGTGGGACGTACGTAAGTACGTACGTACGTGCCATTGTTGTGGAGTACGTACGTCGCGGCGTACGTACGCCTGCACATACCTCCACGTACGGGCCCCACTTTATTCCTTTTCCTTTTTCTTTTTTTTTAAGTGCTATTTATTTAAAACTCAAATTTTTTTGTTTTATTTTATACATTTATTAATTTAAATAAAATATAAATAAATTTCAAAAAAATCTGAAAAAAAATTCTAAAATTCATAATTTATTAAAACATTAATTTTAATATTTTTTTTAAAAAATAACGGCTATTTTTTTATTTGTCTTATTATAACGGCTAGTTTTTTAATATAAAATATTAATATTAAATAAGTTGAGTTCTCAATTAAAACATAATTAGATTAAACAGACAACCTAAGATACATATTAAAACTGAAAAACAACCTAAACTACTTATTCAAACGAGTTATCAGACGAGTAGCCGTTGTATCCATCTAAGACGTAGTCCTCTGGATAGTGTACTTGTCCATAGTACCAAGTCTCAAAATCATCAACGTTGTGAACATCTTCAATGTTCATCCCAGCTTCTGCTTCCCGTTCCAACTCAAAGAGTGCTTCCCACTCTTCAGCATGGTCATCATCAACAAATGGTGGGGATGGTGTACGGCCAACACGAGGTTGTCGTACTCTTCTTGCAGCAGCACTGCTTGACTCAGCAGCACTGCTTGACTCGGCAGAGTGGAGGTGGTGGTGGTTCATTTGGGTGATTGGTGGAGGTGGTGGTGGTTGGTAAGGTGGAGGTGGTGGTGGTTGGTAAGGTGGAGGTGGTGGTGGTTGGTGATGATGGTGGTGGTGGTGATGGTGGTGCTGGTGGAGGTGATTGTGGATGTGGTTGAACTGGTTGGGTACTTGAGGTTGAGGTGGTGGTGGTGGTGGTGGAAGTTGTTGTTCATAGCGGGTTAACCACAACATCCGGTAGTGCTCTGATACATCTTCAGGAGGTGTGCTAGACATGGTGGTGGTAGAGGTTGGTTGATGGTTGTGAAATGAGAATAGATGTGTGAATCTAAGCTCTATTTATAACCTTTTGAAAAACTAGCCGTTGGCTAAAATATCTAAGTTTGAAAAACTAGCCGTTGGCTATTAAATATTATTATTTTAAATGATTTAATATTCAAATAATAATGATTAAAAATTTAAATAAATATTTATTTATTTATTTATTTTATAAAAAAAATATTATTTTAATTATGTCGATAAGTTTTTTTTTTTAAATTAAAATAATATACGTTTTAAATAAAAGAATTAATTTGTTAACTAGTTTTTAAAATAAAGATTAAATAAAATGGTGATGTGGAAAATAAAGGAGGTATGTGGGGAAGTACTTGATGTGGGAAAAAAGTGGGTTTTGTGGTATGTGGGAAGTAAATGATGTGGCATGCTGACTGGACCAAAAAGGTGGTATTTAGGTGGTATTTAGGTTGTATTGATGTGGGTGGTCTTAGTATTTTTACCCTTTTTCTGTTTCTTTAATCTAATTTTCTACCCTTAACCTTAAATTTATCCCTTAGTTAACCCTTTTGAGCCTATTCGATATTTTTGTTCAAACACCCATAAAATTATTTGCAAATTAACCCACGTAGCCAAATAGCATTTTTATTCTAAACCCAATTTATTTTTTGCAAATTCATCGTCTTTTATAAAAATATTCAAAGAAATGACTTTTTATGTATCTTTCGCAAAAGTCAATGGACGTTGAGTTTGTAAAAAAAAAAAAAAGGAGAATTTGCTACTCTTGTATTTATGAGCAAAATGCTCTTAGGATTTTAAAGTCACAAAAGTATAAGATTTATATAAAAGTATTATATTTTGCATCATTTGTTATTTTTATCAAACAATCCACACCGTTAGCCCTAACCTACTCCTTAAACACTTCAAGATTCATGATGTTTATGTGGATTTCAAGTGAGATAGGTAGAAGTTTGATTCATTGTTAAGCCTATCACCCTTGCGAGTTTTCACTAAAGTATGAGAACTCACTCAAATTTGTACACATACCAACTCGAGAGTCAAGTGACCCTTGTGATGTTTATATGGTTGTATAAATCTAAACTTTTTAGTAAACTTGTAGTTTTCAATATTTCAATCAAAATAGAATAAAACTCAATGGAGAAATAAATGGTCGAAGTAATTAGAGAACGGTTTTGAATGAACTCGAAAACGGGACACAAGGTTTTACCCTTCTCCTCGACTTATTCCTTGGGTGTGTCGGGCCACGTACTAATATAAAGTTTTTCTTGAGGACAAGCAAAGGTTCAAGTGTGGGATGTTTGATGTATACAAAATTATACACACATTTCTGATTGAATCAACTTAAAACCCCTTTATTTTATTTTATTTCGAAAACTATCAACTTTTGGTTTGGTTAGACGTTAATAAAGGTGTAGTATCAAGAGCTCTCATGATTGTATCCTTAGTCTTTGGACAACCTCGGTATCTTACCATCATTATACAATACTAACGAGGGTGCACTTGCCGTAACGTATGGTGTTACGTGATAGTTTGTTATCGTGTTTTATTAATATAAAATTTACACAATAGTGGTGTTGAAATTGACCTGTAATTGTCATTATTTTCATATACACCTTGCGCATGTCATTAACCTAGTAATACGAAACTGTAGTTTCGCTCGGTACCTAGTTTAGACTGTCTCAGTGACAGTTTCGCTTGGCCAGCGAAACTGCCAGCGAAACTGTTCACTGGACAGTATATATGCGCAGCCTTGTGCAGCCATTTGTAACCTTCTCAATCATTGTGAACCCTAATACAAGAAATCTTCTTTTGGTGAGTTTTGGTGACGGCTAGGAGCTTATTTCAGTATATTGTAGCTTGTTTATCATTCCTTATCCATCCTTTGGTTCATATTGAGATTGTTCATGGCTAGAAAACCATTTTAGTCATTGGAAATCACATATCTTGTTGTTTATTTGGTTTTCTTCTAAAAAACATCATTATTTGCACTGATAAAGATCAGTGAGGACCTACAAATTGACCTGTAATTGTCATTATTTTCATATACACCTTACGCATGTCATTAACCTAGCAATACGTGTAACCATAACCCTCTAGGAAACGGTGTCATAACAGATATTCATAAATCATGAACAGTTTTAGGTATAAAACACTTACAACCCAAAACATTTAAAAATATGCAAATAAGGGCTTCGTAGAACTCACATTAGCCTAGTGCTACAACCTTGGTTAATCTCTAGCTAATCAAATGTGCACCCGCTTCACCCAACGTCTTCCCTAGGACACCTTATAGGGTATCAACAATGATTATAGATTAACCCCTGACCAAAACCCAACTCAACGAGTGAAACCCCGTAACTTAAACAACAAGTGACATTCTGTCTAGCATGCATATGGTCGTATTCATTTTCCCTAATAAGACTGTATCGCAACATAATCCCAAAACTCTCCAAAAGTGACTTACATGCGTTCCATCCCCCAAAACGCCCTCAAATATGGGTTCTGATACGACCATATGACCCGATACAATTGTACCACCCTTAAAAAATATGAGCGTATTCAACTAATTGAAATTCTCAAAACGGCCGAGCCCTCGATATGGCCGTCCCCATTCATAAATATGGTCGTATTGTTTATTTTGACAGTTTCTACACTTGATCAATTTGGTTGATTCCAATGGGTTTTAACTAAAATTTCCTTTACCAATCCTCTTAATAAACCATAATAAGACTATACCCGGTTACAAGACCATTGGAAACACCAAAATTAAACAACCCCAAACCCATGGATCATCACATGCATGCATAACTTGTACATCAAGCACTAAGTACTTGTACTTACCTTATATATTGGGATTTCTTTTTGGAAAAAAGTTGCTAATGATCCAGAGGCGTTTCTCTTTTGCCTCAAACACCTACACAACCCCTTGTGTTAAGAAAAATCCCAAGATCCTAACTTTCCTAAAATAGAATGCATGCATGATCTAACCTCAAACTCTTTACTCTTTGATGATCAGAAGCTTCTAAGCACCCTTAGATCATCCACAAAACCTCCAAAACTGACCAAAATCGAACATTTCATGATTCGTGCACAAAACCCAAATTAATTATGAATATGGTATGAGATAACACATACCTTTCTTGATTTTGACCACCACACTTGTTCTAGACCTTTAGTCATGACTTCTGCTTCAATAGAGATAGTTTGGGTCGAAGATTTAAAGAGAGAACCAGACTTATGACAAAAAAGATGGTCAAAATTGTGCTTTTATAGTCCAGCCACGATACGGGCGTATTGCCATTGCCTAATATAACCGTATCTAAACTCACGGGTTTGTCGACCCGTATCCACCTGGATCAATACGGATATATTCCCTACACATGATACGACCATATCCCCTCTGGTACTTTGAAAATTTCCCATTTTCAAATCTCAAGTCCAGTTCGTGATTCTCGTTTCGTTATAACTTGAAATTAAGTCCCGTTTTCTTCCACGTTCCTCAAATTCCCACCTATATCATGCCCATATGATGTATCCCATATCATTTGTCACACCCCAACCGACAGCGGAATATGTCGCGGTGCAATGATTATCTAGATACTCATGACAACTTAATTAAAGTTGAAATATTTAAAAATGCCCTTTTTCATTAACCAATTGATCGAAGATATTGTACAATTAAGTTAAACATGCAGAATACATATCAAAACTGATTGAAAGTTTTTAATCTAGGTTCAACAATCCTATCGTGATCACATCATAGCTCAAGTATAGATTCCTGTAACATGTATAAATTCAAGTGACAACTACAAAAGTAGTTGGTAAATAAACATAGTTTATAAAATATATTTTTAATACATGCAATTTATGTGATAAGAGATACATTCATATATACAGTTAATCAAGTAATGAATAGAATAAACCAGTAAACATACCAAACCTTAGATAATTAACCTTCAATCACTTGAGACTTCAAATCACAATTTCCTCACATAGAGGGAGACTTTCACATAAAGAGGTAGATTTTCACATAGAGATTTCCATAAACAATTTCACACAGAATTCATTCAATGAACATATAATCGCAAAAATGTTTAGAGAAATGATTTTGATTAGAGATACATGTTACACCTAAAAAAGGTTAAAGGTATGGTGGTTTATGATTTCTCACAACTCAGATTATCATTCGAATGAATCACCATTAGAAATGATAATATGAATTGAATGTTGAGTCACAATCCACAATATTAAAAAGGGGGTTCATGTATACTCACCTAATGAATAGATCGGAAACCAGAGATAAAACCAATCGCGAGAGATAATAACCTGGAGATTATTCTAATGAGACGAATATGCTAAATAAATACGGGAACTCATAATGATTATAGTTATAAGGACATGAGGAACTTAGGGAGAATCAGGTTCTATTTGATTAAAAAGATCAATTTTCCATTTATCGGTAAATTAGGGTTTAGTGATAATATTTTTTTCATCAAATTTGAACTAATATATACTTAATATATATATATATATATATATATATATATATATATATATATATATATATAGGTTTGGGTTCAACTAAAAAAACCTTTTAGCCTAGGAAGCCTAAGATACAATCAGAGGATGCCACATGGATTATAATCATTTTAGTGATTAGGGACAAATATGTAAAATACTCAATCCCTATAATTAAGTTAAAATTAAAGTCAGCATATTTTATGGAGGAGGTTACGATTTTTTCTCAACAAAATAATTAGTCCACGTAAATCAGAGAGATCGTAAAAGGTTTGATAGCAACTCAATTGTTCCGCATTTTAGAAGAGTAATTGGGTGTCGAAAAAACACACAAACACCAAGATGAATTCAATCATAGATCAAGATTCAGGTATGTATTATTGTTCCTATTCAACGCAGTAATGGTTAACAGATTTGTGATATGTATTATTCATTCAATTTTAATCTTTTTTACCTTTATATCCCATATCTGTTGATTATATCCCCGTAGGAACAAAAATATATCTTCAATTCTCTCAATTCGGATCATTTCTTTCTAGAATTCTATATATTGACGTTTTCTTTCAGTATATCAATAAAAAATATATATGTTTGGTTGAAATCAATGTTGATGTTATCACATTCTTTCTTCTCCTTTACTGTTTTCTGTTTGAAAATTCATAAATGAATGTCAATTATTCATATGGGTTGTTCACTGTAACATTTAGAAATTCACACCGTATAAAGTTGTTGTTTACTTGATGTGTTAGGAGTGTTTTTTATGCTCAGTTAAATGTGCAGTTAGTGATGAATGTGTAGTACATTGATCTATCTTTTTAG
>JBCNJP010000010.1:106608052-106698947 GCA_039602395.1 Deinandra increscens subsp. villosa | reverse complement strand
CGTGAACACCAAAGATGAAGAAGAAATCGTAAATGGTATCTAGAAAGCTTAATCATAAACACTTACATGAGAGGCTTATATAGCCTTTACAAAAATCGCAAACCTAGCTAGAAGCTCACATGGCCCAATCATAATCACTAACTAGCCCAATATCTAATAAGCCCAAACACAAAGCCCACTAATGTTCATGCCTTAATAATAATAGCCCTACAACATGGTTTTTGTCAAAGCTTAAAGAATGTATTGGGAGCCAGGAGCCATTATCAGTTGTTTCTGATAGAGCTGCTTCAATATCATTGGGTGTTCAAAACGTATTCCCTCAAGCATTTCACGGCATATGTTGTCGTCATCTATTAATGAATCTAAATCTGGGGAGTTCTAAAGCTGCCAGAAAACACAAAGCAATGTGGTGGAAAGCATGTAAATCCTACAGAATATCTGATTGTGAAGATAGTTTGCAGGAATTATGTGTCGCCGTCCCACATGTCAGGGATATTCTTGAAAATGCTGATATATCGAAGTGGTCCAGAGCTCACTCTCCGGGTGCACGATTCAATATTATGACCTCTAACAGTGCTGAATCCATGAACGCACTATCCGTGAATTCCAGACATCTGCCAATCACCAAACTTCTGGAGTTTTTCCGTGCATCTGTTCAAGAGTGGTATTTTGAACGACGACAAAAAGCAGGTAAATCATTTACAGCATCTATGTATTTTGTTAATATATTATCCATTTTTTATCTTTATATTAATTTGCAGCCGAACACCCAAACCAAGTTCTTACAGACTGGGCAACCAAAAAAATCGGTAAAAAGATTCCACATTGTGCAACATGGAAAGTCTCTGGCATTGATCCTACTCATTTCCAAGTAGCCGATAGGTTCAGAACTGGTTTAGTTGATCTGGACGACAGGACATGTTCATGTCGAGTTTGGCAGTTATCTGGTTTACCATGTGGTCATGTTATCGCGGTGTCAAGATTTTTAAGGCAGACTGACGTCAGTAATTTGGCTATGGTTTGGTTTACGAGGGACGTCTACAAACTTACCTACACGCATTCAATAAAACCACTACCTGATGAATCGGAATGGGAGAGGCCCCATCACCTAATTAAGCTCCTACCACCGCTCATGAATAAACGCCAATCGGGTCGCCCCCGTGCAAATAAAAGAATTCCATCTCAGGGGGAGGAAATAACTCAAGTATCATGTACGAGGTGTGGTGAAGCAGGTCATCATCGTGACACGTGCCAAAAGCCAATGCCCTCCCAGGTGTTAAAGCAATCTGACCCTTGTGAAGCACACCAAGGACCAATTAATGTGGAGCAGTATGATTTTAGAGAGTTTGTATCTACAAACACACATGTTGACCACGTTTACCGACTTGGCGATGATAACTAGTATCTGAATGCAATTGTACTTTTCTTATTTGGTTTGTTACAGACTTAATGTAAGTTTATTGACTTAGACCGGACGTATTAAATGTCCATCATCCGGTGGATAGTTCACCCGGATAGAAATAAGATTTTGTACCGGACGTATACAATGTCCATTAACCGGCGGGTGGTTCACCCGGATTTAAATAAGATTTAGACCGGAATTATACAATGTCCATCAACCGGCGGGTGGTTCACCCGGATTTAAATAAGATTTTATACCGGAATTATACAATGTCCATCAACCGGCGGGTGGTTCACCCGGATAGATAATTGTGTTATGATGTGCAGTATTATAGAAGAAGAATGATAACTTCAATATATAATTATGGAATGAATAAAAAAGTAAAATAAAATTACAAATTTAAACTAGTAATATTCTTTCAGAAAAGATAACTTAAAATCGCCAGATGCTTGAAGGGCTCCGACTATGTTGGTAATCTTGCGCATCTGGTCTATATCAGTCTTCGTAATGTTTGACAAGTATAAAATTACCAAATCTCGAGAAGCACTACTTGGAAGGATGAGTAGGCTTTTTTTGATCTCATTCCTTTCTTCGATCATCTCTCGTATATTGTCGAAGGTTCTGTTGAGAATTTCGATCATGTGCTTTTCCTTTTGATAGTCGATCAACAACTCCGTCTTCAACTTTGTTTTCTTGAATAAATCTCCAACAGAGTGGGAAGATGAAGGATCCATCGGCAAGTTTTAGAATAGGGGGGGGGGGAATGGGTAGGTGGATGATTGCTGCGTGAGTTAAACAAAGCGAATCAAACCCTATTTTATAGGGGTGGAGACACGGTGGGTAGACGGAACGACAGAAATTACATGCGCATCTGTAATTATATTTATTGTGTAATTAAGAAAATAAATACGTGTTTATAATTTAATAATAGTAATTATGTGTCTCTTCGTTTCCCTCCACCCAGGTATAAGTATGTATATACCTTCTTGCAGTTTTCATAGACAACTTTATCTGAGAATTGACCATTTCCCCTTTTCCTATATTTCATCTTAAAATGGCATCCTCTTCACATGACTACATCAACTCAAAATGTCCTGAGGCGTTAAAGGCTTTGGAAGATATATGCAACATCGAAGATACGATAGCACGGAACATGAACAGTTTTGTCGTAATGATGCTCGGTCTTACTACTACTAGCCTAGAAACTCATCAAAAGTTGCTTGAGGATTTTGATGGTCATCCTGCGAGTGAGATGCAAACGGCTGCTAGGAAGTACATTGTTGATCAACTGGAATTGAAGAAAGAGATTCACGATATGCTTCTTACGTTGAACGATAGCATAACAAAGAAAATGGAGGACCAAAAGGATAACGTGGAAGAGATCAAGATGTTATAGACACCTAGTTTGAATAGGTTGTTTGTAATTTTAATTGAATGAAAGTATGAATTTTTAATACAAATCATGTATTTTCATTTTGTTTTAATGTATTTTTATCATTCGGGGCAATTGCTGGAGTGTCAAACGGTTGAAATATTAAGAATATATTCAACCGAACGAAGGACAACTTTCTTCCGGTTGAAGTGTCAAACGGTTGAAATGTTAAGAATATATTCAACCGGTTTTTTATAACAAAGCATATCCGGAGGAAACTTAACCGGTTGTATAAACCGGATATACCTTCTCTTCTCTTAGCCGCTCCAATCTTCCTTCGGAAGATTCCAATCTTCCTTCGGAAGATTGTATTATATCCGTGGGTCATTTGCATATATCCCCCTCTAAAGTTAAGAAATTGCATATTTACCCAAAACATGCTTTAAGACCATTGTACATTATGCATTAAAAACATGTATTTTGGGTATATATGCAATTTTTTCCCAAAGTAGGGGGATATATGCAATTCTTCTTATATCCATAATAAAATATAACTTTTTATAGAAATTTGAAATAATACATAAATATAATTTTAAAGGAATCAGCTCATCGTTCACCCGGAAAATTTAATTAAGGCCTAAAAATTAAAATCTATCTATCATGGTTGCTGACGTATGCATTGTGTCTATAGGTAATAATTAGACTCATTTGTAGAGTAGATGTATTTATTGCTCCTAAATAGGTTGTGGTAGTTATTAATGCGTGAAGTTTTAATGCGTGAAGATTTAACACAAGTTATATAAAATATAATAAAAATATTAATTATATTTTTTAATAAATCAATCAGATCATATTTCGAATATGTGTTTTTAAATCATTTAAGAAGAGGATTTTATGTTATACCTCCCACTCTATAGCGCCTTTCTCTCTGAATCAGGGTCTGTCGACAGGAACCTTCAAACAAGCAGGCTTGTTATGGCAAATATACATGGTTTTTTCAAGATTATTCTACAACCTGAACTTGATTTCTTGGTTAGTATTTTAATTTAAAAATATATTTCATCTGCATTTTATCTCACTACTAATACACAATCACTACCAGCCATTGCCCCCAGATGCAGTTCAGCTCCACTTCCCAGGCCTTCACTTTCCTAATATTCCTCCCAACCACCGTATTACTCTATGGTATTCTGAGGATCAGCATTGGGAGGTTGGATTTGGTATTAGAAATATGTTGTTGTCTTTCACCCACGGTTGGAGCGATGTCGTCCAGGGTATTCCCCTGTTTCAGAACTACTGGGTGACATTCACTCGAATTAGTGCCGAGAGATATGACATGGTGGTCTACTCTCCTGATGGCTGTGACATTAGGGACTTCATTCAGAATGAACATGGAGAAGTTGTGGATGTAGATGCTATCGATTTTGCGGATGTGGAAGCCGGTGTGGATGCAGAACATGGAGAAGTTGTGGCCGGTGTGGATGTAGAAGATGCTAACTCTGAAAATGAAGAAGATGAAGAAATCCCTGAAGAAATTTTGTTTGATAGGGTCATCATAGCTAGGGCTCGTTTTGTAAGTTTGATTTCACCTAACATAAAAAAAGTTCTAAATTTTTTTACAGCACGTCCCAATAAGAGATACGTTCAATTGGTTTTGTTTGGATATTGATTTGATTCAGAGGCTGCCTCAAGACTTTGTTCCCATCGCACTCCTGGAACATCATACGGTTTTGATGTTTAGATTTGAAGATGTATACAGTGAAGGCCTCGTGATCAACCAGGAGATGAGTAGGGGACGTCAAAGGTAATGTTGTTTTTAACGGTACATCTATCATACCCAAACTGTTTTCGCTATAGTTTTTTAACAATACCTTTAGAAGATAATTTGTTTTCTATATAGGTTTTGGGTATCTGGTTGGACGAATTTTGTGAGGTGTAGTGGAATCCAGATTGGACAGCAAATGCGGTTGAGGTATCGTCATCGTGCTGTGACCTGGGAAATTCTCCTCTCAAATGTTTAGGCTGGTTGTTGAATTGTATTTTGGCAAGTCGGATATATTTGCGGTTGTTTTTAAGTAAAAATATTCGATATGTATATTAAATTAATTAGTAATATCCTCAAAGATGGAAATTTTGTAATGGAACAAGTTTAGGAGGGATATCCGTTTGAAGGAAGTCACCGTTTGAGACTACCGCTTGGAAACACTGTGTTATTTGAGACTACCGTTTGAAAAATTCAGCCGGGATATAAATGATGTTATTTGAAAAATTAACTTATTTTAAAATTCAATTTTGAAAAAGTAAGCCGGAATAGGAATATGAGAACTCCGTTTGAAGCAAGTCAACCGTTTGAGACCACCGTTTGGAAAAACAATGTTATTTCAAACAGACGTTGGAAAAAGGTCACCCGGGATGGAAATTCCGGTTGAAGTGCAATTAAACTATAACATCAAACCAAATATAATCCGGGTGAAGTGCATTAAACAAACGGTGCCATAGAGACCACAACATTCAGGGGTTCCGGGTGAAGTGCAATTAACATAAAACCAAATACAATACGTCTGAAATATCGTAACAAGTATCACCACAATAAACATGTTAACGTCAAAACAGATGCCCCCATTATAATTCTACGAGACCTTATCCCCAACCCATCCCTACCACCAACCAATCCCTACTCTGCAAGTCTATGTTCGTAGAAAACCTTCGCCATCTTCCGGCGGTATTGTAGAGGATCATCCATCTGGTCTTTATTTTTCTGTTTCACTGACTCATAAGATGTCAACCGATCAAGGAACATGCACAGCCACACCCCGCAATCGCTTGTTCCCACCTGTTGTGGGACATCTTCATATAACCTGGTAAACTCCACAAACTCCGTCTTCTTTCCACGAGCGGTGTAGAAGTCAAAAAACCACAGCCAGTGACTAAAGCGATAAACAAGTTCCTTGGTGTAATTGGTCACATAGGTACTCGCAATCGGTGTTTCCAGGCTAGAATTTGGGTATAAGATTGTTAGTCTCGATGATACAATTATTCACCTTTTATTTTTTTTAGATATTCATCATAAATATAACCGTAGCAAGTTCATACCTGTCGTAAACGGTGTAAGTCCAGTGGAGAAGGTCAAATGCCACGAGATACCAATGGGCACACATGTTAACCGGGACATATACCTGAGTGAACAAATACAACTCTAACATTCAATTACTTACATAAAATAAACCTTTCTAATAACGCAGAATGAAAAACACAAACCACATCCGTCTCGAGAATCGAAGGATACGGTTCTTCCGTCCCGTCGCCCAATGACTTAATCAGCTTAGTGTTATGGAACCAGGGTGGTAGAATGCTCCACCGTTCCGTTGGCTTGCGCGAGTAGTAAAGGTGGTTTGACCACGCCCATATGTGTTGATTAAAAATCGAACGAGTAAACAAACCACCAACATATTTAACAAAAAATATAAAAAAGTAGACGGCTTCCCATACTCACATCATCCATCAGCCACCCTGAGTCACAGTTAACCTTTAACAGCCTTGTCCAAAATTCAGGTCCGACTTCCACACCGTTCGTCAAAGACAGTTTAGTGGTCTGACATGTTTTTGAAAATCTAACAATCTCATTATCAGATGGGTTAGTAATGTTAACCCTCCTCTTCAACTGGTATGTGACGTATGGGGATAGACAGGCAGGTCCCAGTTTTCGTCGGCGTTTTGGTCTGCCCTCTTCATCTTCAACAGCCTACATAAACCAATTTAGTACCTAAGGTAGATACGGTCTCATACAAACCGGTATACTTGTTGTATAACTCGAATTACCTCATCCTCATCTATCAATGTGAAGTCCAAACACTGCACAAGATCTCCATAATCATGTGCCACGGTATTCACAGCCCCCGTAGGGGTGTGGTAAACATCAGTAACCTAAAATATAGCAGAATCGACATAATTAGTAATAAAAATTAATCATATTGTCATGAATTGGTTAGTGTAAATATACCCCATCGGTCACAGGGCGCTCAGGAGCCTTTCCTAAATCACCAGGGGTTCTCCACTTAGTCCCAGCCTTTAAAACATAATAAAAGTTAACAGCATAATAATTTGGGGGTTTATTAACGACCATTTCAAACAGAGACTGAACTATTTTACCTCCAATAGCAATGGATCTTCTTGTATGTTCCAACCATTACTGGAACCAGTTCTCTCCTCTACAACCTAACATAAGAAATTAATCAATATACAATCTTTGCTACAATTAACTAGCACAATGTGAATGACACAATCTAACATTTTTCTTAGAGGTTGAGGGAGTTGTTGCAGAAGCACCATCAACAGACTGCATTTTCAGGCCCTGCGACTCACAAACACATATATGAACATAGTATGTATAACTGGTAATATTACAGAGTCTATAAACTACTTACTTCCAGTTTACTCATAATCTGGTTTAGGGAATAAGTATGTTCCCTCAGGGTACGGATCACCACCTCCATCTGCATTTCCTTCTCTGTCTGAGGAACTTCCCCTAGGAACATATCTCCCTGTAACATAAACGACACGTCCTCCTCTACTCCCGCTGGGATAACAATTTCTTCCCTGAATATGCTTCCACCGACGAATCCTCCTGGTACACCGGTTCGCTAGGTCCAGCTTGACATGTAGGATCTTCCTGTTTCCATTCAGTACCACATATCGCAAGAAAACTGAGTCTCCACCAGACCTGCCTGCCCTCCTCGATGGTTGGACTAAGTAGACACGGTAAGAATTATGGGTTCTATTAAACACAACAGAAAGCGATTGAAAATTTTTCAGTAACTCTTCAAGTGACTTGAACCGGAACTACTAAAATCCGACCCAACTATGTTACCTGCAACGTACGACTAATTTTTGCCGACCCAGACTATATCCTATTATTAATAAATTCAATATATTCTTCAATAAAATAATTAATCGCTTACGTTATCGGCTCGCGTCATCATCTCTACTGCATCGGCCCACGTGATTATTGGGCATGTTCGAGGACCCAAACAACGTGGGATTTTGGGAACATAGTCACGCTCTCTTCTTCTCAGGAGTTCCGGGAAAGTCTCTATTATCCACATCTGGCCAAATAACACCAAAAAGGACCTTTATGAGGATTAACTAAGCATTTTTTTATAATGTAATTATTAACTACGAAGATTAACAATGAATATTACCTTCAATGGGTATAGAAACCCAGCGGCGGAGTATTGGAAAACTGGGACTTCTTTGTTTCCAACATGAGCCTTTCCTTTCCTCGCTTTTTCATGTTCAGCTCTTGCCGCTTTCTTCCTGCTTAGGATGTTTTTAACCTTGGGATAGGTTAAGTCCCACAGATATTCCCCCCACTCGTAAATGTTCCAGTCCTCAAATCTCTCTACCAACTCTAATAAAACGTCATCAATTTTACAGGTATCTTGTGAACCCTTGAACCCTATTTCCACCAAACATAATAGGCACACACGTACTGTATCCTCGTCTGATAATAAGGTCTCTGGTGTTTAATTCATTTTTGAAAATATTAACCGAAGTTTAGATACCCTGGGTTCAGTAGTCTTAAAAACCCGTTTACAAAAAGAGGTTTCTGATTGTATGATTCCTTTTTTTAAAAAACCAGACTTCCAGAAACTAAACCCTGTCATCAAGCAAAACTGTAAAGGACCAAATATGTAAGGCTTCCCGCCAAACTCGTAGATGAGCCCATTTACACCGTCATCTACCAACACCTCATGGTGGAACAGTGCATGGCATATTTTTGTGCCCGCTGATACACATCCGGCCGAGAGCCACTTATGGAAACACGTGCTGTCCCATATAACAAACTGGTCTTCGTTTAGCTTGTCCCGGATCTCATTTATGATGCCTAGGTTGAACCGTATTCTCACGTCAGCCTGCATTAAATACCAGTTATTGCAGGTATGTAGTACATAATCATCATAATTTAGTACATTGTTGTTATTGGTTCTGAGTTTTTACCTCCCCGTAGGATCTTGGTCTCATGATCACCTGTAAATCGTGATCGGCATCCATTTCTGTTACAAACACACCGGATGATGAAGAGGGAAAAGATGGGTTAATATGTGAAGATCTTGGGAGTAAAAATGGCGGTAGAGGGTATGAACATATAACTTCAGCCGGATTAGGGTTATGTAAGGGTAGATATTAATGGAGATGGGCCCACAGATTATTTCGACGGCTCCCGTATCTCAAGAAATTTAATGCTAGCAGGAGCATTAATACATCTCTTTTCTCCCAATATACCCCGTTGTTTTTAATCACTTCGTGTTTTCATGTTTATACATTGCAATTTTTTTAACAAAATTAAATTATAAAAACCACAGGTCATCTTTAATTTTATTGTTTATATATTATATACACTAGTTTTTATAAATGGTTATTAAATATTGTAGGTGTTAATAAATAAAAAGTCGGATATATATATCCAAAACTTTTCTTTTGATAGAAAAAATAATTTTTTTCAAATAATTAAATAATTTTGATGGTGATTATCCCTACAATAAATCTATTTTATTTATACAAATAACTAAAAATAAGGAGGGATGATTTAGGAAGGAAAATTATTATGAGGTTGAATGTGAGAATGACATGTGTCCCAAAAATTTTCTTTTATAATAATAATATAAGAAATATTTTAACATTGATTTATAATTATTTTTATTTATTACTTTACCTATATATATTATTCCACATACTAACATTCTCCAAGAAAGCATCGTCCTTAAACAATACCCACAGTTGTTCATACTTACAATGTCAACACCGCCACGTACAAGTTACGATAATATACGACTAGTTCTTCACCCTCCTGATTTGGTACCCCCTCCATTGTTTGTTCCATTGATCGAACTACATCCACCTCAACCTATTACTCAACCCCCACCCCAACCTCCACCTCGAACTCAACCTCCAGCCTTTGACGATGACGACGATGACTTCTGGAACTGGGCTTTTGATTATTTGTTTCCGGAGAACCAACCGGAGTACCCACCTGAGGACTATTCTCTGTTTGATGATGAAGTCCATCTTCATAACGTCGATAAGGCTGTTGATCAAGATTATGAGGAGGACTGGAAAGCCCTTGATGAGGTTTTGGAGGGAGAACGCATGGACCAAGAATACGAGGATAAGGTCCGGTTCGAGTCCGATACTGATTACGATTATTGGTCGGACTGGTCGTATTAGTTTTACACCGTCTCCATTTAATGTGTGTGTGTTCTAGGGAAATAAATAGTATACATCCAGAATGTAACTTTTAGTTCTATCATCCAGGAAATAAATACCAAACACATTAAATGACAATGTTGAATAGAATGTTATAGACGTGAGGGTACACTACAAAAATAGTGTACCAAACACATTTACTGATCTAACAAAATACTGCGACATTTTATTGAAAGGGAGTTAACAACCTAATACTGACGGGGTAATGAACGAAAAAAATAGAACTTGTCTGCCATGAACCTCCGGTACTCCATACAGGAAACTTTGAAATCGGTGTCACGATCGATGGGCTTTCCGGACACTAAGTGTTCCATAAGCATACAAACATATAACGCCTCGTTGTTTTTGACATTATTATTCGATTGTATAAATTCATGGTTATCATCGTAGATCAGAACATTCTCAACGGTTTTCACCTTCTTCCAGTAACCAAGTTTCACTAGGAGATATGTGAAATAGACGTTCATTCTAGTAAATTTAGGATGAACGGAACGTCTGTACTTCTCACCATCAATCTCTTGAGGGTAATAAATCAACAACTGAAGTGAGCGCATGTCAAGACGAAATAGTGCCCACATGTTAGCCTCCAAGCACACGGGTAGAAATACATAATCTACCTCTAATATAGAAGGGAATGGCTTAACTTTCCCAGAACAATAACTAACTGCGTTCTTGTGGCATGAGTCAACCAGGTGTTCATAAAATCTTGGTGGAAGTATAGTCCAGTGTAGTTTAAGTTTAGGATCACCCATCAACTGTCTATGTCTCCACTGCATCAACCTACCAACCCAACCTTCAATATGCTGAAATGAAATTATAAATAATTTAATAATTACGATCGGAAACATTATCTGCTTAATTAACTTGAAAAGATATGCTTACAGTTGTTGACAAAGGACCATAGCCCAAGAGTGGACCCCAGAAACTTTTATCAAGTTTTATTTCTTGAAAGAACAATGCAGAGTAACAGTATGGTTGATCACCATTGTTATAAAACTCTAGAACATCCTTCGACCAATTGTCACACTCGTCATCTGGAATGGCCCATCTTCGTCTTTTAGCCAAAGGTTCAGTAGGGGGCTTTGCTATGAGTTTCTCTTGAGCATAAACTCGAGGTTCAACCTCTTCGATGTCCTCATTCCTTTCGCTGCACCCTGATGAAGATGAAAGGTTTTTTTTGGAAAACCTCCATAGGGGACGTATCAAATCGGAATTGCGATTGGGTTGGGAGCTGTATTGATGATCCATACTTTCGCCTCTTTTTTTTTTTAAATAATTCTATTTTAAAAGGGTTTTTTATTGATGTTAAATAGGTACGTCATTTGTCTTGGACACGTCATAAGTTACCCCTAAAATTAGTCGGCTACATAAAATATCTATATTTTAGCACCCTACGACTAAATTTAGCCGGACCCATCTAAATCAAACAGTTGCATCTTTCCCGCCAAAATAGTTAGAAAGACATCCCACCTATAAAACCCCTATAGTTATCGATAAGTTTCAAAAAACACCGACACCTTGAAAAATGTGGCCCGAAGGGGAGAAAATGTGTTTGGCACAAGCCTTCTTGGATGTGAAGAACGCCATGAGTGACGGAGAGAATGATGAATTCTGGGAGCGAGTCGTCAACCATTTCCATATGCTGCTTGGTAAGGAAGTACACCACCGCAGTAAAGATGTGTTGATTTCCAAATGGGCGGCTATCCGGTTCAAGATAACCATGTTCAGGGTTATATACAATATGACGGTGGACGAGGATGAAGACAGGCTATTAGACAGGGTCGAAGTGGAATTCTTGTGGGAGTATAAACAAGAATTCAAACTACGCAACATGTGGCCACTGCTGAAAGACGAGAATCTCGATGGACCAGAGTATTAGGCTGATGTATCTGTAGTTTTATGACCGTATTAAATAATTTTGTTCTATCAGGGTTTCTCTATAGATATGTTGTCCTGTTATGTTTTGTTTAATATTCTCGATTGACCAGATTATTAGGGTTGATGTATCTTTTTTGTTCTACCGGCTGAACTTTCAACAAGACGTGCAATGTTGTGCAATACGGATGAACTATCACCGGCTGAAAATATCATTATATACTCAACCGGATGACTCTCTATGAACCGGATTATGAACTCCGGTTCAAAACTTCCATCCGGTGGAATATACAGCCGGTTGACAATTCCATCCGGTGGATTATACAGCCGGTTGACACTTTTTGCTACATGAAGACTCAACTTAATACTTAAGATCACAAGGGAACTCCAAAAAAAAAAACTTAACATCACAATGATAAAAAAAAGGTATAAATTAAACAAAAGCAACTGCACTTCCAACACAATTATATATTATTAAATATTATTACTATTATTATTATTATTATTATTATTATTTTAATTATTTTAATTATTATTATTTTTATTAATTTTAAGTAAACACACGGTTGCTTTCTGATCTACAAGATGGGACGCATGCTTTGTGCAGATCGTTGAAAACACGTAACAGGTGAATATACATCCGGTTGACATGTTCAAAACTGAAACTTTTAATACTTTAAACCTCAATTGAATAAACGGGTCAACTAGCTTTTAACCAAACTAATTTAAACCGAAACCTTTTAAAAATTCCGATATAATACACAGCCGATTGAGACACGGTATATACTGGAATATATAATCCGGTTGACAGTTCAAAATTAAGACTTTTATTACTTTAAGACTCAATTGTGTCGCAGTAAATCATTCCATAGCCTACCGGGTGAAGTTTTAACCAGACGTCCCGGCTGACAATTATCTACGGTTGAATAAACAGTTAATGCAGTAGAATACCTATTAAATCTCAAACATATCTTAAAAATAAAGTATAAATGTATAGAACTTCCAACACTCCCAATTACATATATAATACAAAAAGAAATGGTTGCACTAATACACAGATCTTAAAATGTATAAACTTCCAACACTCCCAATTACATATATAATCTAAAAAGAAATGGTTTCACTAATACACAGATCTTAAAATGTATAGAACTTCCAACACTCCCAATTGCATATATGGAACAACCAAACATTATGACAAAGTAAAAAACATCAAAAGTAAGCATAATGACGTAGTAGAATCGGGTTATAGCGACCCACAAACGGAGAGGAATCGGCTTAGGATGATTCTTCTAAGTGCTGCAAACCTCACATGTGCCCCTGGTTTATAATTTTTTAATAAAATTATACAATAACTTAAAATCTGCTCTCACTAAAGCATTTGTATGGACCGCAACAGACTCCTCGTCTCGATGGTTACCACAATAACTTAAAACCTGCTCCCAGGAGAGACAAAGTGCAATCTTCCCCTGCACAAGTAAATATTACAAACTCTGAAAGTAAAATCACTAGCATTCTTTACTAGATCCGGGTGAAAGCTAACCTTTTCCACACTCAGAGGCAGCGACTCCAACATTTTTAAACTAAGATGTTGAAAGACAAAATGATAGAATAACATTGTAGAAAGCAGTCAAGTTAGGGATAAGGATGAATAACAAAAACGTTAACTATATATAGATACTCGAGGGTGTGGTAGATGGAGATAAGACCAAATATTTATTATTATTATTATTAATTAAATGAACTGTTATAACCAGATGTGACGGATACAAGATGGGACGCATGCTTTATGCAGATCATTGGAAACACGCAACAGGTAAACATATAGTTTCATTAGAACTTGATCCATTTATTGTAGTCCGGATGAAATTTACACCGAATAGTCATTCTTTACAAGATCCGGGTGGAAACTAAGTTGGGAAATTATTATTTTATACGATATATTATTTTATTTTACCTAGATAAATTATTTTTATTTACAAGATCCGGGTAAAAATCTTCCGATTATCCTAGATTGTAAAGTTTATAAATATATCATTTTTTATATATTTTATCGAGACAAGTTTAAAAAAAATATATCTTTTAAGAAGATGGGACGCATGCTTTATGTGCAGATCATTGGAAACACGCAAGGGTTAAACATATAGTCAAGCCATTTATTGCTTTAGTCCAGCACTCCAGCCACTTATTGCTTTAACATTAATATAATTCTAGGGTTGAAACTTGTTAAACTTCCACTTTTAAGCATTCCGGATGAAATTTACACAGGATAAATTCTTTATTTTAAATTGATAAATTATTTTACTTTAATACAATTTACAAAAAATGTTACAGTTATCGATACAAGTTTTATTAAATAAATATCTATCAAACCAATTATCCTTTAACATTAGTTAATAATATCTCAAAAATATAGTAAAAAATAAGCCAACCAAAGCAGCAACTTATTGCTTTAACAATAATTATAATCTCCGGTTGAAAATTGTGAAACTTCCACTTTTAAGTAATCCGTATGAAATTAGAACGGATATGCATTCTTTACATGTTCCGGGTGAAAGCTAAGTTTTTTTAGAGCTCTGAACTATAATATAAACTATATATATTATAACCATTTTATAGTAAAACTGGTTATTTAGAATTTCCCAGCTCAAGTTTTAATCTGAACTATTATATAGCAATACGGCCAGCTCAAGTTTTAATCTGACCTATTATATAGCAAATATAAATTATAACCATTTTATAGTAAAACTTCAGGATTTTTAGAACTCTGACCTATTATATAAACTATATACAGCAATAAGGCCCAAAGAACAACGATTTATATAAACTATATGATAACAATTATTTAGAACAATATTTTATAAAAAGTATATATAAAACAAATTAAAGTCGATAATTGTAACTTAACAGGCCATAGCAGAAACCCATAACATTTGGGAAGGCCCAAAGATTTATTTAATAGTAAACGATAATGATATTTTGAATTATTTTGAAATTTAAAGCGGACCATATCCACTTGTCCGGCTAGCTGGCTTATTAACTTCGGCTAAAAACTGGCACGGCTAAGTATTAGCCGACCGTATTTAAATCGGATGTACAATGAAACGTGGCAGCCTCGGGTGCTACGGATGAAATCCGGCTAAAATTAGACTGTAAGCAAAACCTACGGCTGAATATTAGAGAGAACAAAATATATGTCAAGTTCTTATTGGCGATCAGAAAGTTCAAAGATTGGGAGGTGGGCCCGTGTTGGTGCCTTATTGTCAGTCGAGTACACGTGTAGACCTCCCATTGTAGGATTCGGAAAGTTTTTAGACGGAATTGGTGATTTGTCTGCTTCGCATTCGTGGGATTGGTGAGGGTCAGTTTGGAGAATTCGAATTCAAAGGGTCAAAACTGTAGTTTCAAAGTCAACAATGGTCATTTTCGTGTTTTTCCCGCATACTGGCACAAAAAGATCAAGATACAGAATGCAAGGTAGATTTCCATGGTTGTATTAGAAAATCCTAATAACAGAACATACCAAAATAACCCTAAAAAAGATAGTCGATCAAAGCATATATAGGTGAAATGGCAACATCATATCTAATACAAAAAATAAACAGCAGGACGATGGATGAAAACCCTTGATACATGATTTGCACAATAGATTAATGATAAAATGTTAATCTGAATCGTATCTGCAATGAGAAAAAGTTAGGGTCTCAATGATTAAAGTCAGATACAGATACGATGAATTGGGATTGAAGAAAAAGATTTGAAGATTGAAATCAGAAGTTGTTCAAGAATCAGATGTTCTTGTAGGAACGAATGTTATAATCTTCGAGATGTCTAACAATCGATGAACATAGAACCAGAAACCGAGTAGATGCGTAATAGATTTAGGTTCAATCGATTGGTAGTTCATCTTAATATGATCGATTAAGTGTTGAGAATACAAACCTAATCGAAGTCCGACGTCATCGGCGATGTTTTAGACCGAGTTACAACGACCGACGAATATAAATCGGTTCTGCACACATCGATACCATTACTATTGTGGTGATGCCACATCATCAAATTTTTTTCCTTTATAATAATATAGGTTAGTAACCCGTGTACTATACGGGTTGAATTTAGGTTAATAATATTAGATAAATATAAAAAATGATTAAGAGATTTGAAAATTATGAATGAATTAATTTCTTATAAAACATTAATTGATAATTTAATACATTAAAAAAAGTGATTATATGACAATAAAGACTCAAATTATTAAGTAAATTTATCAAGACTACAATCAATTTTCTTTAAATGAAAATTAAGTTTGGACAAAATTGGTAATTAGTTTTAATTGGTAATTTAATAAATTGATAATTGATTGTGGTTTTGACATGTGGCAGTGTTGATGTGATCATCTAAAAATGAGACAAGTGACAACCATTTTAGTGTTTTATTAGAATTATTAGAATTATAGGACACATAGATAGATTAGATAGATTAATTGTCTCTATATATGTTACGTGGGAACAAGGAGATAGAACTTTGAATTTTGTTAATATGTTACATGATAACTATTAGATATTATATTATGATTAGGTTATGGTTAATTAATATGAGCCCACGAGCCCATTAGATATTTAGGGTTTAGAGTCCGTTCTCTATATATTGTAACAGAGTCATTCAATAATATTCATTCAGTGATTTCATTATCTTACATGGTAATCAGAGCCTCGATCCTTACAACCCTAAATCCCTTTGTTCTAGCCGTCGTCATCGTGTTCAAACCCTAGACAGGGCGGTGTGCCACCACTGCCGCCGCCCTGTCCCACCTTCGTTTTTTTCTGTTCAGTATTGGCTTCTATTTTTTTTTCTTTTCGTTCGAATAAAGCTTCGTTTTCGATTCATGATTCCAATCACTACTATCAACAAATCCTATTATGATATTGTTTGCTGCTTATAATGGTACATGAACCATTTTTTTGCTATTAACTATCCTTCTCGTTGACCATAAAAATATTGCGCCACCGTTTCCGTTCGTCTTTCTTTGTTCGATTTCTCAAAAAAAAAAAAAATCAGCAATGCATTATTTTGGCTTTGTTCACGTTGATTTGTGTGCAACTTCCTTTGAGAATTAATTCTCTGTTTCATCGGGGAAGCTATGGCATTTAACTTCACAATCTGGTTTATTTCGTTTATATATAGTCTAATTCTTATTATTAGACTATATTATTAGATTAGGGTCTATAAATTGTAATCCGATTATTCAATTCAGTCAATTCAGTATTCTATTATCTTACATGGTATCACAGCCTAAACGATTCAAACGCTAATCGTTGTCACAAGAGTTCAAACCCTAGACGGGGCGGTGGCGGCCGCCGCCCTGTCCCAACTTCGTTTTTTTTTCCCGTCTACCTTTGGTGATCTTCTATTTTACAGTTTTGTTTTTTTGAATAATGCTTGGCTTCGGTTCAAAGATTCCGGTCATATTCCATATGCATAATGATTGGCAGATGAAGATAGACATGCGAGATATTCTTCAATCAATGTTGCATATAGTGTTTGAAAATATGATAATTGTCATGAGGCTTGGAGCCGATGTTATTGTTGGATCTCTTTCATCTCTAATGTCAATCGATCCAATTATATTTTGATTAAGAACACTTCAATTCATTCTCTTAATTCACGTCCTATGGCTGGACAAGTCTTCGTTTAATTTGGCATATCTCCATCCTTTCTCGGCTCCTCTCGGTCCATTGTGATCTTTCTTATATTTTTTTTTCTTTTTCTCTTTAAACATTGCCGCTTGACCACGGTCATCGGCATCTATCATCTTTCTTTATTAGATCTATGGATCTACGATACCGCTGCTTGACAGCTTCGACACACCGTCGTATGACTACGGTCACCGGTTGTTGAGTTGCTTCTTTTCTCAATAGTTCTCTTTTTTCTTTTCTACCTCGTCATTGCCAACTAAGATGGAACCAATGCTTGATTGAGACATAGCCGATTGTGTTTAAGTTTTTTTTTTAGGAACCAAGACCAAACATGGGTTGCAGTCTATGGATTCTATCTTTAAAGATCATGGATTTTTGGCGGAATTTAAGGCTTACGAGTCGAAGACCGAAGACAAAGCTAGTTTATTTTTTTAGTGTGTTTTATTTTTCAGCCTGAGCTTCCATTATCTTTCCGCTCCGACTGTGGGAGAGTATTAGATATTATATTATGATTAGGTTATGGTTAATTAATATGAGCCCACGAGCCCATTAGATATTTAGGGTTTAGAGTCCGTTCTCTATATATTGTAACAGAGTCATTCAATAATATTCATTCAGTTTTCCATAATCTTACAATAACCCTAGCTAAAACATAATTGTAAACATATATATTTCTATTATTGAACTATTACATGAAGCTTACGGAGATGTAACAAAGGGGGTCCAAAGTGTTTTAGGTTCAAGAATATTATCTAGTGAATACCAAAAATAACAACTAGCACACAATGCTCTTCCACCCCTTGTTCTTTTATAGCTACAACAATTATCGATTTCCTTAACTGCAGCTGATAAGCATTCTATGCAATCATCTTTATTTAAATCTGGAAGACACTGCATGACCCCGTATAACGTAGGGGAATCATCCGACGTATAAAAGAAAGACCCGGCCCCATATTTCATCATGCGATCACCTTCGGCCGCCAACTCCTTCAAATTCTTTACCAAACTATTGTACAACTTCTCCAACGGACCAGGGTCAGAATTAGCCTGATTCGGTGGGGAAGGGAAGATGGCCCAATTCGACATTTCAAGCACTTTTTGAATTTCATCATCCGAATAACGCACCATGCAGTTTAGGAACGGTAAGGCTGTCCAAGCTACACCTTCCTTCTGTTTAGGGCAGGTTTTTTTAAGATATGCGACTGTGTTGTTGATACACTCGGCACAAGCTTCTTTTTTGATAAGTGAGGGACAAAGACCATGGGCCTGAACTCCCTTACTAGTAATAAGAAATTCGTAGCCGGTGTAATTTTTTTCTCGTGCAAAGAGTTTGTAGAGTATATCAAGTGCGTAATCGCGTTCTTCTACTAGGTCTTCGGTTTCGAAATCACCCTTGTTACTGCATTTGAAGTATTGTTGATCTGGTCTTGGCTCTTGAGCGACGACCAGATTAACAACATTGTTGATTGCTTGAAGAATAAAGAAGAGTGAAATTATGGATTTGGTTTCCATTTGTGATTGGTAGATAATATTGTACTTATTTCATATTGTCAATAAACCGATATTTATAATGGTGAAAGGTAAAAAAAAACTTTAGAAAACTTCATGTCGTATGGTTCGGATTGGTTGATCGTTAAAATGAAAGTTCTCAAAATAGAGTTTTAATTCGTGTAAATTCATAATTGTGTTTACTTCTACCTAATCTATGTTAATCGTGTAAAATGAACGTTCTCAAAGTAGAGGTTATGCATATCACCTAAAATGTGTAAATCGATAGACCTAAAATTTCACATGCGAATTACTCTATTTAACGTGTGAAATAACTCTAGTTTAAATGTTGTATTTATTGAAGAGAGAATAAAAAATGAAGAAAAGAATTTAATCATAACCACCATATGAAAAATTCCAATGGTGATTAAAGAGATCTACGAGTCTAGGGTTTTAAGAGAGTCTGCAATGATTTTTTCACATCTTGTGCATTAATTAAAGGTATCAATAAAAAAGAGTTACAATTAATACTTCAAAAAATTGCTAGTTACAAAAGTTAGGGATTCAGCAACTTCCATTGTGGTGTACTGGTAGGAAGCCTGTGTTCTCTACTTGAGACACAGGTTCGATTCTTACGGGCAGCACTTTGGAAGGGGCATTGACGATGAGGGGAGACTTGGGGCTGAAAGGTCACAAGTTCGATCCCTGTGCTCCCAGGTTTTACCACCCGGCCGCTCGCGGATGTGGATTTTCCCTGGAATGAGCTCAACTGGTGTAAATAGTCCCCGGGTTTTCCGGGGCATTCGTTGGCCGTTCAAAAAAAAAAAAAGTTAGGGATTCAAGTATAGGGGTGCTTACTAGGAAATATTGTATGATAGGAACCGAGAACTTTACATGTGGGAGTGTTAGACAATAAGGACGGCTCAACCGGGCTCAACCGTTTTAGTAATCCTAAGCGAATTAAAAATCCGAGACCCTTATCAAAAGTCACATGATAAAAAAGCTTTATTTTGTAATTTGGGCTTGGGACTAATCAACAATATTACAGTACTTGGATTAGAGTCAGCGATGTTAAATGAAAGTTACTAATTTTATTTCAGTATGTGCAAAAGTATGTTCAAATCAATCGACCGGGAATGATTTACGCAATGTAACAAACTAGATTTTACTATTTGCGTCATTACAATAAACACATGACTTGTATTAGCTAGATCAACAACAAAGACATGAAAATAAAAACAAAGAGAGCCCAAATAGAAAAAAACAAACATCATATTAAGAAAACGAAATACAACAATCAACTCAATAAACAACAATCACACCACAAAATCACAATATATACCACAATCTACCGTTGAATGAAGAACAATCAAACAATATACACATCCTAAAAATTATATCGACTAAACTAATTCATTAAGTACAACAAAGTAGAATAATGAATCAATGGCCGATAATTGATGCAACAAAAAACATAATCCATTGCAAAATTCCAATTGGAGTGGTACTTACGGAGGAGAAGAAAGCTACGCAAGATTAGGAAACATACTAAATGAAGATATAAATCACGATATTGACGATTTCATAAAACAATCACTGATTTTTTTTAATTCTATTAAGATTTAAAAATGTGATCTTACAAATAGTTCATCGGTTTTGTTGAAGATGCCGGCACCTCCCGATGCAAAACTTACTCCAGTAACCGTCGTATTGGTGCTACTCAACTTCTTCGATTTTGATAACAGTGAAAGATACGGTGGTGTTGACGGTAGTCCGACCTTATCCACTGCAAAATCACACATAACATTTCAATTCCAAACACAATTTGAACCTCTATTGCGTACCTGAAGATAAGGGTTTTGAAGGTTTCTCCTGGTGAATAGTTGCGATTGAGTACTGAAGAAGATGTAGAAAGAAAAGTGGGGGCGGTGATTGAAGGATGATGATGAAGAGTCGAGACAGAGAGGTTGAAGACGATGAAGAGGAAGGAGCTGTCGAATCTCTATAGGGTTTAATCCGAGAATGGGTTATAAGATTTGTGGGTGGGTCAATGGGGCGGATCTTAGGATCCGTGTGTTTTTTAGAAGTGGCCAAAATGGCCAATGATTTGGGCGGGAAATTAGGCTAAAAAAGGGTTGTAGTGGTGTCACGTCAGTAAAATTATTTTCATTTATTGATATAGATGACGATAAGTAGATAGATAGATAGATTGTATCTATATATGTTACATGGAGTTTATTTTCAAAAAGGTGTAATTGAGAAAAATATTTACTACTCTAGTTTTGTTGAAAAAATATTTATCAAATAAGTGCAATTTTATATAAAATGACATGTGTATCCCTATTACTAAAACACAAAAGAAAAAACAAGAGTATAAGTGAAAGTTCCAAAAGCAAACCCATTTGCAAACTGCCTTCTTCTTCATCGTTGCGGGATATTATGATGGCAGAAACAAGGACCACACAATTTGTTAATAGCTTTAAACAAGGAGGTGGTCTATGTACATTTGTGCAAAGCTACTTATGCGACATCTTCTTCTTCCTCATCATAGTTATGTCAACGGCATAAACCAGAACCAAAATTGTCACCACCGAGTTTGTAACGATTCCCAATTCATCTATAACTTTTTTGTTTTGGAATACCGTTTTCTATCTGTTTCATCCATGCAAATGGATTTAAATTCAATTCGCAACAATCCACGAAAACAAATCCGTGTTCACACAATCAGTCGTCGATTCTGATGTCAACAGAATGACAAATTGGTTCTGATGAAGAAGAATCGATGGTAGATTGACTCGATTGCAAAATGAATCAGTATATCGAATCAATTGCAAAGAGATCTGGAGACTGAATCGTCAAGAGATACAAAAAATTTGATTATTAACTCATGAAAACTAATGATGCTTTGATAAAACAACTTTAAGGAGATAAAACTTTGAATTTTATTGATGTGTTACATGCATGATAACCCTAGCTAAAACAAAACATTATAATTTATAAACATATATATATTTCTATTATTGAACTTTTACATGAAGCCTACGGAGATGCAATCCTAGGATCAAGAAAATTATCAAGTGAATACCAATAATAACAGCTAGCAGACATGACTATTCCAGTTCTTGCTCTTTTACTGGCACAACAATTAAAATTCTCGTTAGTTGCATCTGATAAACATTTTATGCATTGATCTTTACTTAAATCTGGAACACACTGCATGGACCCGTATACCGTGGGCGGATAATCCGACGCATAAAATATAGACCCGTCCGTGTATTTCTTTTTGCGATCACCTTTTGCTGCCAACTCCTTCAAACCAATCGGACCATTTGCTAATTTAATCATCATCTTCTCCAAATAACCATCGTTTGCAACTTGATTTGGTGGCGAAGAGAAGATGGCCCAATCCGACATTTCAAGCACTCCTTCAATTTTATAATCCGCATAACGCACCATGCAGTTTAGTATTGGTAAGGCTGTCCAAGCTACAGCTTCCTTCTGTTTAGGGCAGTTTTTTATAAGATATGGGACGGTGTTGTTGATACACTCGGCGCAAGCTTCTTTTTTGGCATTTGGGGGACAAAGACCACTGGTCCAAAATCCCTTCATAGTAATAAGCAATTCGTAGCCGATGTAATCTGGATCTCGTGCAAATTCTTTATTGAGCATATCAAGTGCGTTATCACGTTCTTCTACTAGGTCGTCGGTTGTGAAATTACCATTTTTACCGCATTTGAAGTATTGTGGATCTGGTCTTGGCTCTTGAGCGACGACCAGATTAACAGCATTGTTGATTGCTTGAAGAACAAACAAGAGTGAAATTATGGATTTTGTTTCCATTTGTGATTGGTAAATAATATTGTACTTATTTCATGTTGCCAATAAACAGAAATTTATAATGGTGAAAGGTAAAATTTTATTTAGAAAACTTTATGTCGTATGGTTTGGATTGGTTGATTGTTAAAATGAAAGTTCTCATAATAGAGTTTTAATTCGTGTAAAATTGTAGTTGTATTTTCTTTTTACCTGATTTGTATGTGTAAAATGAAAGTTATAAAATAGAGGTTCATTGCAATTGCAGACCTTCTAAAAATTGTAGATTGATAGACCCCTTATTTCACATGTGAAATTATCCTATTTCGTATGTGAAATAACTTTAGTTTAAATGAGATATTTATTAAAGAGAGAGAAAAAATGAAGAAAAAAGTTTAATCATAGTGATTAGATAAATACATCCAATGATGATTAAAAGATCTATGAGTCTACACTTTTAAAGGAGTCTATATGAACTTTTCACGCCTTGTGTATTAATTAAATGTATTCATAAAGAAATACTTACAACTATAACTTCATAAAAATTACTACTTAAAAAAGTTAAGGATTCAAGTGTAGGGATGCTTACTACCAAATATTCTATGATAGGAACTCTGAAACTTTACATGTGAAAGGGATTAGACAATAAAGACGACTTAACCGTTTTAATGGCCCTGAGCGAATTGAAAATCCAAGGCCCTTATTAAAAGTCACATGATAAAAAAGTTTTAGTTTTTAATCTGGGCTTGGGAGTAATTAACAATATTACAACACTTGGTTTTTAGTAGGCGATGTTAAATGAAAGTTACTAATTTTATTATAGTATGTGCAAAAGTATGTTCAAAACAATCGACCATCATTTGCGTGTATTGCGGGGATAACGTGAATATTAAAAAATAGTTGTATTGCTAAAGTGCAATGTAAATAAAACGAAAATGAAAAAAACTTATGCTACAACGTTAAAATTAGAAATCTTGTTAAATATAATACTACAAACAATTAGATAACTAAAGACAATGGTTGAAACTAAAATTAAACCAATGAAACATTTAAAAATGATTTAAAAAGAATGATAACTCTACTAACAAAGGTGTTGCCGCGAGGATAGCGTGGACCAATGTTGCAGAAGTTGCTAGGCGCTGCCAGATCGGTCGACTGAGAAATTATATATATTTCGAATATCATAAATTTATTACTATTCATAACCAAATACATAAATATCAATAGAATACATGCACTACGTGATAAAGGGGCTTTAGCCACAGTTTTTCCAAAATCACCCAGTCACGTTTTTTAGAAAAACATGGCTAAAGGTAAGTTTCAGTAGTTTTAGCCACACATTTTTTACCCATGGCTAAATACCTACATTTTGGAGCCTATAGCCACACATTTTTTGTTGGAAAAATGGATTTTAATAATACAAGTTTTACATAATTGGCCAATAATAATACGAGTTTCAAAATTTTCCCACAATAATACCAGTTTTATATGTATTGGATTATAACGATACACCGTTAGTTTTCTACTAACGGTGTTAGTATGTTGCATACGTGGTGGATGACGTGGACTCTTTTCTCTCCTACGTGACAACAGACAAACACCACCACGTATGCAAACTGACTAACACCGTTAGTTGAAAACTAATGGTGTATCGTTATAATCCAATACATATAAAACTGGTATTATTGTGAGGAAATTTTAAAACTCGTATTATTATTGGCCAATTAGGTAAAACTTGTATTATTAAAATCCATTTTTCTTTTTTTGTTGGTGTGACAAAAAAGACACAGTCTTAGGGGCTTTAGCTACTAATATGTTTTCGTATGACAAAAAACACACAATTGTAGAGGCTTTAGCCACACTTCTATTTAGGAATGTGGCATTTATTAGTCACACTGAAAAGACTATGGCCAAATATCCCAAACGACCACATAATTTGTTTGATTTTTTATTCATATGAACAAAAACACATAAATTCGATACCTTCGGCCATAGTTTTAAGAAAAAGTGTGAAATTTACTAGCCACACTATTAAAAGTGTGATCAAATATGACGAAAGTTATGGTATTTGTCACTCTTTTTTATTCATGTGATAAAAAACACATATATAGGATACTTTTAGCCACACTTTTGGAGAAAAAAAAGTGTGACAATCACTAGCCACACTAAATAAAGTGTGGAAATGTGAGGAAATGGTATAGTATATCGTTATTAGTGAGCTATGGCTACTTGTATTATGTTCTGTGACCAAAAAGTAGACTTTATGTCACACCCCGGGAATACCCGTCGCCCTCTGGGGCTCTGCGAACCTGGGGCACGACTGGTGGAGCGACCGCGACTGCCGCGACCACCACCAGGATCTGATTCGTCAGACACTTCGAACATCTACATGCTCGACTCAATAACCAAGACACATATTCAAAATAGTTTTTTTATCAGAGTTAAGTAATATTAACCAAAACAGCGCAGAAGCATTTATCAAGTTTAGAAAACCATTTGCGGAAGCGACAAACCATTAATTATCAAAACAAACATTGCGGAAGAGAAACATAATTAGTTTAATAAGTCTTTCGCCCATGGCGACCAAACAAGTTTAACAAAAACATAACCAATGCATACCAAATACCAATGATCCTAAGTGTGCGTGCCTTAGTGACTTCCTCCTAAAGACCTAAGAAGAAACATGTAAAGTATCAACACAAGGTTGGTGAATTCACAGAGTTTAAATAGTAGGAAACAACATTTTCCAGAAAATATAAGTTTAACCAGTTACTCTGCACGAGATGTAACCCAACAGGAATTCCATTCCTAAAAACATTTTACGAGAAATAGTTAAACAAAGCATTTTATATATCTGGGTTAGCTAGACCACGACATTTGTAAACTAATAGGAATTCGTAATCACCATAACTGACAGACTTAAGTTTTTGCCTTCCAGTTGTGCTATGATATGGAACACAACTCCGAGTTAGGACAATATTATACCCGTTCCTCTCCCCTCCAAGGGCCAGTAGGAGCTAGTGCGACTAGCGCGGGTAGGGTTTGTCAGACCCAGTAGATCCACTAAACATTTCCCCGTTATCACAGATATTAAATGGCTTACGCTATTAGTGCAAGGACTCCCTTGCATGTTTATCGTCTACTATTCACAAACTAGTATATAAAACAAATAAGCAGTTCGAAAACCGTAAAAGTTTACCACATGTCTTCTCCCCCAAAAGCGTTAAATAGTAAAAATGGAGCCGTGAACTCACCTTAGGGTGTGAATAAGCTATTCCAAATCAACCAACCACTAAGAAGTAGTGAAGACCTCCTAGACTTCACCTATGACACATAACCGTGTAAGTGTTGACCGTGTTTGACGGAACGTCCCGACAACTTACGGACATTGGGTAAGTGGACTTAACAACATATTGGCGATCATATAATGTTTTCTATAGGTTTCCAAACATGTATCACACATGTAACATGTTACATAGCAAACACATATGCATCACAATTACTTAGGAATCATACCGCGTATACGATGTACGATCGACAAAACAATCATATAAAGTCTTGTCATTCCAACCGAGGTAGGAGACTTGGGACTTGTATACCCGTATAACTCATAACTAACTTGACTAATAACATGCAATCGTCTAATCACATAGTCACATACTCATGTTCATGTATTTCACAACTTCGACGAATTATTTATTTTTCTTGGAAATATATATGTGACGCCCACTCCCAGTCTTGGTTCCAGGAGGGGCACTTGTCGGATTTACTCATGAACACATGGTACAACATAGGGCTGGCAAATCGTGTCAGACACGACCTGTTAAGACACGACACGATAAGACACGACACGATTAATCTCAAACACGAACACGACACGAAAACTTTTCGTGTCTATTTTTCAAAACACGAACACGACCTGTATTTTTATGGGTCGACACGATAAAACCTGTTTAGACACGAAATTTTAACTAATCGATGGTCGACACGATAAAACCTGTTTCACTCAACCTGTTTAGACACGAAAACGACCTGTATTTTAATGGGTTTAAGAATTGAGAGATGTATGAGTGTATGTTATGACATAAATGGAATTGAATTTTGAGAGATGTCTCCTAATAATCTAATTTTAATATATTTTTAATATATTATTTAAAAAATATATATATTATTAAAATATAAACGTGTCTTAACAGGTTAACAGGTTTCGACCTGTTAAGACACGAAAATTAACAGGTCTTAACAGGTCGACCTGTTAACGACACGAAACCTTTTAAGCCCAAACACGAAACCTGTTAACATTTTCGTGTTTCGTGTCGTGTTTTCGTGTCCGTGTCAAAATTGCCAGCCCTAGTACAACAGAGATAACTAAGCAGCGGAAATTAAAAACTTTTCATTTATATATATATAATAAGTTACAACAGTAAGGAAGATAACAACATAATCTATAACTAGATCTTATCTATAGCTATGCCAGTCTACTACTGAGTATTTACTGATAGCTTGCCCATCTAATATGCCCTTGCTAGAGCCCTTCCCTTGCTACTTTAAACATCACCGATACCTGGCATACCTGCTTTTAAAGGTCAACTTACGCTGGTGAGTTCTAAGTATTTAAACTTTTACCTTTCCTTAAAAAGGTTACCTCAAACATCTGGGCCTAACGACCCCTTCTTTATAAATATTTATCAGGTACAACACATAACAGGGTTATACCAAAAGATTTAATCATTCATCCTTTAACATGTATAAGACATAACAGAATTATACCAAAACATTTAAACCTTCAGTATTAACAATTATTTAATACTCTAAAAACTTTGGGCCTCCGAGACCCATCCTCTGTGCAAATAATCATTAAGTATAAACAGTTATACGAAATATTATAAGCAAACCTCCTTTTTACTAAGCATTGTCTACCTCTGGGACTACGCTTATTCCCTTTGGGTGCCCATCGCCCCCCGCCTCCTGAGTAACCGTCGTTACTCCAGTGGCTTCATTTCCACTGCTTGGATTATACAACCCCCCTCATCTTAGACAATTTGTGCTTAGATTAAAATCTCTTCAAAACATTCTCAAAAGTCCATTTAAATAACCTTTGTATTTTTGGACTCAAGACATCTTCTTTACTTAAAACCTTTAATAAGATTTATCTTTATAATGACCATTTATTATAACCTTTCTGAAAAATAGTTCAATTCTTCAAAACATATTTTCCTCCTCTTTAAACTTTACTTCACAAGTTTAACTTCTTTATTACCCATTTATTATAACCTTCCCGAAAAGAGTTTATAACATGTAATAACACTTTTTAAAACAGTTATATATAGGCATTAAAAAACGTTCCACGACATTTAACTGAAATACTTTTCAAGTAAACAGTTGAATATATATCATTGCATGTATATCATCCCGAAAACATGAAAACATTTAAAAGTGGGCTCATAGAACTCACCTTATACTCTTAAGTAGTTAATCCAGGTAAAACCTCCGCTATGCCTTCCAATTAAACATAATCGCATATTGTATGGTGTTAACGCAAGGTTTAATGTAATAAACACTTCCTATGTTTATTTTTAACACTTTATTTGCTTAATAATATATTTTATTAAGTTTATTTACTTTTAAGTGTCAAAATGACCAAAATGCCCCTGGAGTCATATTATCTTCTTTTTATCTATAATTATGAAGACGCACATTCTCATAAGTAGACACTCACTCCGGGATCGCGCAAGGAGGGATGCCATTGTTGGTATAATCAGAGATCAACAGCGGATTCGAACAACGAATCGAACAATGATTTGACTAAAAAACGAACTTCTTGATTGTGTTATTGTACGTACAGACTTCGACACTTTTATAGGGGTGAAGTGCCGCCTCCCATATACGACCAGTTACAAACTTTGTAACTTGACAAAACAAACCCTGAACTATTTACAATGACAAACTGACTCCAAACATACTTAAACATATTTAAAGGACTGGCCCTTATAACTTCTAACTACCACTATATTTTTAGTTTAACACCAATACTCCTCCTTAAACTAAATATAGTTTAATCGAGGTCTTCAACTTCCTTCATTATCCGATCACAGCAACACTAGTCCTCGTCCTCGTACTCGATCAGGTTTGCTTCTTCTTTCTTTTCCTTCTACTTTGGACATTCATGTTTGAAATGTCCAAGTTCATTGCACTTGAAGCATCTCACATGATCTTTGTTCTCGCGGACTTGATTACCACCTTTTTTCTTCCAAGACTTCCACTTTTTATCCTGGCCACGTTCTGACTTTTCTTGACTTGAATTCTCGTGACCACACTGCTTACATTTGTATCCCTTAGCCTTCTGCTTTCCTTCTTCTTTGGAGAACAACAGTTTGTATTGCTGATCTTCCTCCTTGACTGGCTTCTTAGTCCGTTCTTTGAAAGCCTTTAATCTTCCCACAACTTCTTGAAACGACATCGTCTTGATACCAATAAACTGTTCAATTGCAGCAACTATATGCATGAACCTTTCTGGTACTGAACCCAACAGTTTCTGAACCAATCTTTTATCTTCCATAGTATGCCCCATATTACTTGCTTGTGATGCAATCTCACTAATCTTCCCGGCATAGACATCAAGTGACTCGTTATCCTTCATCTTCAAACGTTCAAATTATGACTCGAGCGTTTGAACACGCACCTCCTTAACTCTGTCTACTCCAACATGTTGAACCTTCAACGCATCCCAAATTTCTTTCGCCGATGTAAGGTTAGCAATTTGCAACACCATGTTTTCTGGAATTGCTTGATACAGCATTGCAATTGCCGTGTTGTTCTTCTTTTGATCGACTTCAGTTCCTGGGGATGGTTCGACCGCTTCCCATATTCCATGGACGTTAAAGATTGCCTTAATCTTTACAGCCCAAATTGTATAATTTGTAGAGTTAAGAACCGGGCACTGAAATGTCATTGACGCCCCTCCTTCCTTTACTGCTACAACTTCCTTACCCTTGGATGAATCGTCACCCATTTTCCTTTCCTTCCAATCTTAACCTGATTAAATCTTTACTTTCTACACGGGTTTCAACCAACCACTAATTCTTAACAGTACACGGGTTTGTTCTAAACCAACTGTTCTAACGACAACAATACACGGGTTTTCAAAAATCAATTGTTTTCTACCAACCCAATACAAGGGTTTTCCAAAAAACCAATTGCTCAACCATAATACACGAGTTTTTTCAAAACCAATTGCTTCTACCGAAAACAATACACAGACTTTTCAAAACCAGTTGTTTAAACCAAGAATAGTACACGGGTTTCTCCGGTTGTAAGACAATCAAAACCAATTGTTCCTAATGACAACGGTACACGGGTTCTTTCTGATCACTACGTGAATCAAACCAACCGTTTCAATCTACCAAAAACAATACACGGGTTTTTACCGATTTTCTAACAAACCAAAACCAACTATTCTTAAATCTTAACCTTCCTAATTGTTAAAAACCTTAACAATTTGAAAATAAAAAAAACTACAAATCGAATTCCTTAAACAAATGTGAAAACCAAAATTTAAATCCTAAAGAGAAAAATTAAACAACTTATCTCATATGAATTTGGACTATTCTGCAATTTTGATATCCACAACCCAAGTTTACTTTATTCACCATCCACCGACTTCAATTCGTAAACGCATACCTTCTTTCAATTTATCTTCAATAGTCTCCGCCTCAAATTAGATGCCTTAATTGGCGATTCTGATTCGACCGAGAACAAAATCGAATTCCAATTTACACACCGACTTCTATCGTTCGCACTGACTTCAATTCAACCGCCTTCAATTGTTGATTACTGAAATCGCCACTTCCCTTGATCAATTAAACGAACTCCAACAGTGAAACGAATGATCGATCAACAATTGCAGACGAGCGATTGTCTTCCTTCCCTGTTCCCTCGATCGATTTGAACCGAAATCCAACAGTGAAACGAACGAATGATGATTTCAAAAAAACCGATTGCAACACAAATTTCGAATGATGATTTCGAAACAACCGATTGCTTCTTCCGTCACTCCCTTGATCGATTGACCGCTCTGATACCAAATGTTGGTATAATCAGAGATCAACAGCGGATTCGAACAACGAATCGAACAACGATTTGACTAAAAAACGAACTTCTTGATTGTGTTATTGTACGTACATACTTCGACACTTTTATAGGGGTGAAGCGCCGCCTCCCATATACGACTAGTTACAAACTTTGTAACTTGACACAACAGACCCTGAACTATTTACAATGACAAACTGACTCCAAACATACTTAAACATATATACAGGACTGACCCTTATAACTTCTAACTACCAATATATTTAGTTTAACACCAATATTTCCCAGTTCAGATTTATGCGACACCCTCGCTTTGTGAGAAACCCCAGTGTACAGGCGCCTACCCTTCCGGTCCGTACAAACTTCTAAATATCCGATTAACTCGGTATATTCAATACTTTCATATTTGTTCATTTTAACTTCATATATACTTATTATATGTAAAAACATGTTTCCATATAAAAAATCAAGTCCCCATACCCTTCGGATTATTTTATATTAAATAATCTTATTTAGAAACCCTAATTTCTCGTTTTTCTCATTTCTTGACCAAAACTCCTTCTTATTCGAAACCGTCTTAGGTTATTATCCATTATAATATTCTATAATATGCTTCAAAATATTAAATCTTAATTCAAAACCGTTTACTCAATTTGGGCAGAACAACGTCTAGAAACCCTAATTTTGGCCCGCTAATAAAACCTTTACCAAATCTTTTCCAATTGTAAAATAAACTTAGGGCTTTCTTAAAACACATTATTTTAGGATTACCTACAAAAATTCAGACCCTAATTCCCTCCCGATCACCCGATTTTGGCAAAACAAGCTCAAGAACCCTAATTTTCACATAATTCTAGAAATCATACTTAGAAGCAATATTATAAAAAAACTGGGATAGGTTATTGTTAATCATACCTAATGAAGCATAACTGCAGAAGTTGAGCTCTTAACTCCAAACGAGATGATCGAATTAGGCAGAAGAAGTCACGGCTTAGAAAGAGGGTTTTTAGATGATGATTTTGTAAATTGGTGATTGAATATGAAGCAATCGATCGGGTATATATTTTGTAGGAGGTCGCCTTTAGGTCTTTACACGTATTCTGGTGACTAACCGTTGAAAAATGACGCGTAGCTGGTCGAACTTGGGTTGCAAGGTGTCGTCGTGGCCAAAACAGCGACCAACCAAAATCTGCTGTCAGCAGAGCTCCTCGCGTATCGCGTAGAAGTTATGGCTGGTCTATGCCATACGCGTAAACCCATGGTCCGGCCAGATTTTTAATATTTTACATTATTAGCCCCTATACTTCTATTTTGTGCATTTTAGCTCCTGAACTTTTATAGGTTTATTATTTTATGCACCAAAACATTATGGGACATATTTCTAATATTTTCTAGGGCTCGAGATACGTTCGATAATATTTATATACACACGTATATATTTATATATTTTTAGTTATATTCCATTAACTTGCGTTTTAGCCCCTCATACTTTCATATACTTATCATTTCATGTTCGAAATCACTTTAGGACATATATATGATAACCCCTAAGCCTCGGGTTCGTATAATACTCGTATACGTTATGCATTTATTCATTTTTAACCATCCGTTTAACGTAAGCATACGTTATTATTTATTTTTCACGCGTTTAATTATTCTAACACGTATTCACCCGCATGTGTTCCTCGAATTACCACCTCGCATGTATTTAAGCTATTAGAATATATATATGTATATACTTACACATATATCTAACATAATACAAACGCGTAAAGGTATTTTCTTCCGGTTATCAGTCATACCTATCATATCAACTTTTAAACACGTATTTCATTTTGATGTCATGTATATTAATTATCATGATTATAAAACACGTATTTATTTCATTCATCTGTTAACACACGCGTTATTCATATAACCATACATTTCATCGATTAATTACCCGTTAACGGGTAAACATGCATTTTTCATACGTTTCATCACGTTTAGCTATCTAATACACGTATCTACAACAAAAATACTTATAGTATTTGCAAATCGTTACCTTTTATCCATTTACTAACCCGCAAAACTATATCAATATACTTTTTAGCTACTTAACACGTATAATTCAAGTTATAAAAATTTGGGGTGTTACAATATATTTACCGCATACAAGCAAATTACCTAGAAGTATCACAACGTCTACTCACGTTAGTCCATATGGATCATCAAACAACATATTCCAACTCATAACATGAGATCCTAACCGCATGCATGTATAATATTTTATTCCGACGAATAAATATAAATATTATTTTTACACAATTAATTTCCCTAAATTAATCCGCATGCAATCTATCATTAATCATGCAACTTTATGATGTCTCATGCATCCATATTCATGTACCACATGCCTTAAAATCAAGATCTGTCACAAATCATGTGTAACAGTCCATATTGATGGGGAGGAGAACTAAACACTACTTTATAAGGGTGTGGATACCTTCATTACCAAGACGCGTTTTAAATCCGTGAGGGGTGGATGCCTGAGGGCATGCTGGCTGCCAAAGCAGACAATATCTTGGTTGCGACGGGCCTAGGCTGTTACAATTGGTATCAGAACCGGTTGTCGGCCAATGTGCCAATGAGGACGCTGGTCCCCCAAGGGGGGAGGATTGTAACATCCCACATTGGTGGGGATGAGAACTAAACACTGCTTTATAAGGGTGTGGATACCTCCCATACCAAGACGCGTTTTAAATCCGTGAGGGGTGGATGCCTGAGGGCATGCTGGCTGCCAAAGCAGAGAATATCTTGGTTGCGACGGGCCTGGGCTGTTACACCATGCATCTTTATTCATGATCTAATACGTACAATCATAAAAATTGGGTTTTTATCGAAGATTTCACGTAAAAATCACAACTTTATATTACGAAAATCCTAGATCTAACTAGATCTATCATCTAGCACATAGATCCATTAGAAAAATACCAACTTTAACATGATGCATGCATCTTGATCAACATGCAAGCCCTAGATCTGATAGATCTCAACACAACTTGCATAAAAATCACATTTTTAATCACAAAACTCAAGCTTTATGCAATAGATCGCTAGATCTATTCTTATAATCATCAAATAGATACGAACCAGCCCTAATCCATGTAAAAAGATTGAATCTTGACAAGTTTTAGAAGACCAAAACATGAAGAAACACTTACCGAACGTTATAGGATCGAAAATGATGATTTTTGGCTTTGAAACTTGGAAGAAAGCTTGAATCTTGGTTAGAAATGAGGAAGATATGAAGAGAGCACGGTTTGGGGGCTGATGACTCGTTTTCAGGTGATAGAATTTGGCTTTTCTAATGTTTTCCATTGTTTTTAATGCATCGAACCCAATAAAATCAAGTATCAACATGTCACATAACAATTTTCAATTAAGCAATTTAAATCACATACCAGTTTTCACAATATTCACCAATTTTCAACTAATCACCAATATTTCGAGACTCCGACTCGCGTGTGACATTTGTGAAGTGTTTTAATGTTACTAGACTCTTCTAATACCTTAATTGACATACTACGCCTATATACGCACGTTCTAATTTTACCAGTTTTATCAGTTTTATCCGTTTCTGATGCTCGGGTCCCACCCGGAGGGCTGGATTGTCACATCCTCCTCTACTTAAGGAATTTTCGTCCAAAAAATTAAGGTCATAACTCAGTAGCTAAACGTTTGAGTTAGAAGTATGAATCTCGCAAATTTAGCAGTTACAATTTCGTTGTAAATAGTGAGAAATAAAATATAATCGTTTTGAGCTTCACTCAGTAGTAGAAATCAAAGTCAACAGTTTACTCAATAGTAAGAAAGAAACATTTTGATTTCCCACATCTGCTTCACTTTAGTTTTCTCAGTTATCGCACCGGTTTTCTCTTAGTTTGTCACATCATCCCCACCTTTTAGGAAATTCCGTCCCGACATTTAAGAAGTAGATTCGATTCTCGTCACAGGTTTTTTAAACAAGTTCGAATATTTTTTCATCATCTAATCCTCATGTTCCCAGGTGAACTCTGGTCCATGTTTCGAGTTCCACCGAACCTTGACAATCAGAATCCTACTTTGCCTCAGCTTCTTAACTTCCCATTCCATTATCTTAACTGCCTCCTCTACGAAACACAAATTCTCGTCAATCTTTAACTCCTCAAGCGGAACTACGAGAGATTCGTCCGCTAGACATTTCTTCAGATTGGATACGTGAAACACATTATGCACTGTGCTAAACTCCTCAGGTAAATTCAGTCAATAAGTAGAAAGAACAACTCGTTCCACAATCTCGAACGTCCAACGTATCTCAGGTTTAGCTTTCCACGCTTACCAAAACAAATAACACCCTTCCATGGCGAAACTTTCAAAAGAACACGATCTCCTTCTTGAAATTCCAAGGGTTTCCTACGCTTAACTGTGTAACTCTTCTGTCTGTCACGAGCTGCTACTAAGCGATTTCTGATCTGAACGATCCTTTCCGTTGTCTCGTGTATAAGCTCTGGTCCGATAAGTTGTCTGTCACCCACCTCTGCCCAACAGATTGGGGACCTACACTTACGACCATATAATGCTTCAAATGGCACGACTCCAATATTAGACTTGATAATTGCATTATATTGCTTATGGCCAATTTTAGTAAAGGGGGGAACCTTTTGGCATTTAGGCTTCATGGTTCCTAGAACCATTCATTACCTATTCAATGGCGAAGCTTGATTTTTTTTTCGTGGGGGCGATAAGTCACGGGGCAATAAAAGAAATTCCTATCGCTATGTATATCCTATATGTTCGGTTCGGCGATCTGGTTCGGGTCGGGTCCGACAATAAAATATAAATTTAGTATTTGAAAAGAAAAATGACCCATGCCGGCCTCGAACCCGCGCAAAGTATCAATTTGATTGCCAGTTAACTAAGAATCAGTTTTACGACGAAGTAACGAACGAGTGATCAAGAAGTGGACCTATGAAAGTCACCCTTCACAAAAAAAAAAACTGATAAAAGTTCTTGGATGAAAGTCATCAAGTCACCTTTCACAAAAAAAAAGGAAGAAAAAAATGGTATAACTCTAAGTCTCAGATGAAAGTCATCAAGTCACCTTTCACCAAAAAAAGGAAGAAAAAAATGGTATAACTCTCAATCAGGTCTCGAACCTAAGAACTTGAAGTTATAGCATAACAATTTAACCAGCTAAGCTAATGGGAATTTTGTTTGTACGTATGAACTAGTGTTTAAGATATGCACCTACATAAGTCACCCTTCCCCAAGGGATAAAAAAACGACCAATGCAGGTCTCGAACCTACGACATCCAATTATTAGAACAGCACCTCAACCAACTAAGCTAATTGGTTATTTGGTTAAAGAAGCTGAGGGGGCGATACTTATTACATATAAACTTTTTAACAAAAAATCACGTAAATAGGTACTTCTTGACGAGAAAACCGCAGGGGCGGTCGCCCCTCCGAGCCCCTAAGAAGCTGCGCCTATGCACCTATTAGAATAGCTCATGGCTTGTTCCATTTTTATGAAATCACACATTTTACATAAACCACTACTTCTAACATAAACAATGTTACCTCGTGAACTTGAGCCTCTGCTTCCACCAACTCCTTGGTTGTTATAACCTTGGTCAACTTGATCACCTAACGGGTTACTAATCAAGTTACGACCTTTAACATTATAGCATTATTATCACATTTCCATTAACATGACTTCAATGCTACACATAACATATTTACACATACAATCAAGCATATTTACAATGTTTATTCCTATCTACATGGTTTTATCAACAACATAATTCCAATTAGAAGCATTTATTAACCAAGATAGTATTTAGTCATGTTTTCACTCATTGTAGTTTATCATTTAGGCACAACATATTCTATGAGCATACAAACTCATTTTTTTTACCAAATTGGCTATCTATCAAGCCGTAAGATTCATGTAGGCATTTCATCGAACACCTTGTATGCATACATATACACACATTTGAGATTATAACCTGAGTAACCCAAACTACCTTTTTAACATGATTTAGGTGGAATCACCTCCATCCCATCATAAATTAACCAATTTCACTATGAATTTCATATAATTCATCTATACCCATGTTGCATACAACATTTAGCTAACCATTTGACACATAGGTTGTGACAACCGTCAAATTCCCCGTTAACTTCTTCCGTTAGTTCCGTTAGTACCGTTAGTAAGCCCGAGACCCGTTATTTGGTTTATATCATGTTTACTTACGTTTACTTGTTATGTGACTTTAGTAACTTGGTTATAAATTCGTTTCGTGACCTTATGTGCTAAATATGAAAAATTGCATTTTTATGCTAAACCGGGCTTTTTGTGTAAATTTGGATTTCTATGAATAAATGATAAATTTATATAACCCGACCAATATCTTACATGTTAAATGATTTAAAAACTCCTGGAAACATTTTTAGGAACTTAACTTTACAACTTTTAGCAAAAACCCACTTGAATGAGTTTTTATACCTAAAATACTTAAAAGGAAACTTGAGGGGCCAAAGTGTAACTTTTTAATTAAAAGAAAATCTGTCCATTCCTCCCCATTCTTCATTTTCACGACATCTTCATCTTCATCCTTCTCTCTCTCTCCATGGTTCTCCAACACACACACACCTACACTCAAAATTTTCGAGAAATCGAGCTCTAGGAGGTGGATTCGAGCTACACCAAGCTACAAGGACACTCAAGCAAGCTCCATCATCTCCTCTTCTCTCTCAAATCTGCGATTTTCACCCAATCTAGTAAGCCCTAACTTTTTGAAATCCGAATTTGTGGTTGCATGTGTGATTTTCGGTGTTTATGTGCTAAATGGAGTGTTGCTATGCTCTTATTTCATGTTTTAGGTTAAGATATGTTAACTTGTGATTCGGGACAGAATTGAACTCGTGATTAGGGCTGGGTTTTGAGCTTAAATTTCTGCTATGAGTGATCTCTTATGTACATTGGGTGCTTAGTTGTGAAATTTGGACGTTTATGCCCTTGTATGCTAGTTACTTGATGAGATTTTGCTATGATTAGGTTATGATCTTGTTCATGGCAGAAATTACATGTTATTATGGTTATAAACTTGTTAGTAAGTGTTGAATGGAGCAAATGTTAGCATAGAATGGAAATCCTAAATTTTTATAAACTTAAAAATTCTAACAGCTTTGACCAGAAATTTTGGTCAACTTGCAGCAGCCATAACTCTCTCAATTTTGCTCGAAACTGATTGATTCTTTTTCCCTAGTAAAGAAGGATGTCTTAGCTTTCCAACGGCTACTTGCACACTTTCTAAAACGTCCGTTTGGTCACTCAAAACACTGCTTCAAGTTGGGTACTCAAAGCTGTCTTTTTCTGTGAAAAGTAGACTTTTGAATTTGGTTGAGCATGCTAATCTTGTTTTATTGACGATTTTGCTATTTGTAAATGATGTTTATATGATAAGTGTATGATCTGGAAGTGTTGGTGCAAAAATTCCAAGTATTGAATGAGTTATGCAATTTTTAAGATCACTTTGACTATTATGCAAAATGCTGGAAATGCTAACTTCCGACGTGCATAACTTTCTCATTTCTAAACCTTTTTACTTGATTCTTTTTGCTACAAGTCCCATTTGATATGTACTACATGCCTGTAAAATTTAAAGAGCTAATTCCAAGTATTGTGGATTTTAGCTATGTCACTAGTTAGGTGCTCGAAGTTTGACTTTCTGGGTCAACTTTGACTTAAGTTGCAATTACTTGATTTTCTCCCAAGTTGGGACTTCTATGTGAATTGTATGACTTGTATGAATGCATGAAACATGTTTAGATGCCTATATGCTATTTTTGTCTTATAGACAACCTCTAATTCGGTTAGACCATATTTACCCAAAATAGGTCATTCATAGCCAATCATTAAAGCCAAGTGCCGCGTACCAGTGCACCCTAAGGTGAGTTTCACTTACTATTTTTGTTGCATCCGGTAAGGGATGGCAACACACGGTAAAGGTATTTCTTTACTTGAGTAGTTATCCCACATATATCACATGTTTCACTGAATTGCTTTTAATATCAAAAGTCCTTACTTATCGGACCATTAATATAGAATAGCGAGGTAATGTTGAGTAGATCTACTGGGGATTGACACCCCCGCTCAGCGGTGCACAGGATGCACCCTCCCGACTGGCGGTCGGACTGAGACCAATATTAGCCTAGGACTACCGTGATCGGGAAAGACACGGGGAAGGCAAATTACATAGGTGAATACCTATCAAATACATTGTCAGCTTTGGTTTCGAACGTTCAGGTGAGCATAAGCATAGGCTAGCTACCTAATGATACGGATAATACTTGCAACTTGTATAACTAGAGTATGAATTGTTTCCTTACTATTCATATGCATTTGTTGGTCTACATGGTGTGTGTAGACTGTTTTAGTGAACTCACCAGCCTTTTAGCTGACACTTGATCGTTGTTTACTTTTCAGGTCGTTAGGTGGATTCATGGGTGGCACGGATGGCGGCAGTACTCAACTATGCAACTTTTGGGGAAAACACTTTTCAAACATTTCAACATGTTATTTGTCTAAACTAAACTTGTAATCTATGGTTGTGCTTCCGCTGAATTGTTTAAACTAAACAATACTCTATTTTTGTAAAACGTGCTTTAACTTCTATTAAATTACTGTTATGGCTTGGTTGTAACTAAAGTCTTGGGTCCTGGTCTGGTTCACACCCTACACGGTTATACTCCGTTAGTGGAAATTGGGGGTGTGACAGATTGGTATCAGAGCCATTGGTTACAGCGAACCAGAACATTTTAAAAATAAGATTTCTGAACTGTAACTGTTTTTTGAAAAAGATTTTGTTACAACCCATTCCTCAAGAGTACTGCCCCGCGTGCCAAAGATGATCCACATTTAAGAATTCCTGTCTTGTGTCAGAATAGGAATTGAATTTTGAGTAAAAATTTATCTTTCCCGAGGCTTAGAAATTTCTGAGTTAGAAAATTTTTCTAAGTATAAAGCTTAGCGAACTTGTTACAATCCTTCCTAGCGAACTTCATTTTGCCTTTAGCGGACTAGAATAGCTCCTAGCGAACTTGACCATTTGTCTTAGCGAACTTCATTGGATATTGTTCTTAGCGAACTTCCAGCTAGAAAACTTGACATCCTCCTTAGCGAACTTGTTGCCCTTAGCGAACTTGTTGGCTTCTTAGTGGACTTGATGAGGCCTTAGCGGACTTCCTCTCTTCTTAGCGGACTTGTTATGCCTTTAGCGAACTTGTTAAGTGGTTAGCGAACTTCATCCCATTCTTAGTGAACTTGTATGGTGCTTAGCGAACTTAAAGAGTTCTTAGCGAACTTCAATGGGACACCTGGAAGAATTTACAAGAATAGGTGTAGCAGTTGTTTGTACCACATATTAGAATACACATTGCCCTTCATGTAGTGTATCCAGGACCATCAAGAACCCCATTAGAGTAAGACCCACCTAGGATGCAATCGGAGAGGATTTGCCTTTAAGCATGTATTCACCATATTTTACTTGGTTACGTCAACAAAACTCGAGTGATTAATCGTAAGTGCTTGTAGTTATGCCCTAGCCTCACGAATAGGGTAAGATCCATTGTTTAGGATGTCGGTATCTTTAAGGACTTGTTTAACCCTTAACAGCATTTTTATTCTTAACAACCTTGGTAGGTTTACTTTTAGGCCTAGATCATGGTAATCTAGACTCTAAGACAATGATCCAACATATCCTTAGCTTAACTGGTCATACTCTCTTATAACCCAAATAGGAGTCGTAGTAGATCCTGTTCGGGTAGGACACCCATTAACACACCCCGAGAGTACCTTTATCGTAATGCGTTAGTAAAGAACGTTGTTTAGCCTCGTAGAATAGGGCAGCACTGTACAGAATCAGATGATTTCTCGTAGGATACTTGTAACTGCAGTTGTTACCTTAAAATATTGAGACCTTTTTTTTCCTTGGTCATTTTAGACCTCACATCTTAAATTGCATAGTTGTTGTGTGATAATCCAGTGTGAATGTGACTTTAATAGCATAAATGAAATCAGGCATGTGATGACTAAGAATAACATGATATTCTCTTTGTATATATATATATAAACATGTGTGTGTATAACTGATTCGTGATTGAGTCGGACAATAACTACTCTATATCTTTAAGTTAAGTTAAGGGCATTCTAGCATGCCCTACCCATACGCCTATCGAACCCCTTGCTTACTAAATTGTACCTTCGATAAAATTTGAGTTAGATCAGTTGTTATTCTCAGAACTAGCCTCCTTGGCAAACCCCAGTCAGTTACCTTTGATTTAATAACCACATTCTTGATACTTACCCTTGGAAACCACATACTACCCCACCGAACCTGGTAGCTAAAGTAAGAAGAACCAGCGTGACCATACAAGGTGAATTACCGTTACGGGTGCACACGTAAATGTAATATACAGTGTAAGGAAGCCCTGGGGAAATCCTACTCGGCAAACCATCAGTTATGAGGAGTGCGATCTTTCATTTCAAAACTCTCGTGACCTCAATTTTCAAGCTTATGGTTCTCAACTATATTCATTTCGCTATCACACCTATTCTCATTTCTCCTATATATGATTACCAGCCTATCGAAATCCTTTAAAATTGCTTGCGCAAATGAAAACCCCGGTAAGACATCCCATCACTCGCACCCTCCGACGATAAGATCTTCCCTCGCTGCGAGCCGGCCGTGGTTAAACTTTTCACTGATTCTAATTTATCTGCCATCCTAACTCTACCCCTATGACGTTAATTGCTATGACCCTCTTTCAAGCTCTCTCGATTGTACAACAACTCCATAAACTCTAATCTGATGGAACCCAGACATCTTGAATAAACAAATTCTCCTCTCTTGACTATTAATCTCGTCACGATTTTAAACACATTATACCTCACTACAAATACAGTTTCACCCAACGGAGCGAAGTGGGGTACTTCTCGAACTCGTACGATCTGCTTTATCTTCAGACACTCGATTCGCCGCTGAACTGTACGATCTGCTTCATCTTCAAGCCTTGAGCCATCGCGGCTAGTTAACCTCATCAATACGTTGTTACCCATCGTCCTCATTCCTTCTTTTCTAGAAAACTTTCATTGGTGACCCTCTGCTTCATAACTAGTCGAATGATTGACCCGCCCTTTTAAGACACGCGTCAGGAAGTAGATTGACTCCAGATTTGACGAAGACACGTTTAAATTTATCGTATATGCGGCGAGCTACCCGAGGAGCACTGCAAGCGACCCAAGTCCCCGACATTTTCACGTCTCATGCAATGCGGCTTTTCGATACGCAGTAAACCTCGCGAAAGCTTAACTACGATTCGTATTTACACTCATTGGAAGCCATGTAGTATTTGAATCCGTCAGCACTCGGTATTTCAGAAACCCACTCTTACTACACGTTTTCACCCTTACTTACTCTGGAGGACCAATGTAAACTGGTGTTCTATTTTCCTATACGCTACCATCGTCGACACAATCACATTGATATCGGTCAACCCAAATCGTTTTTCTCAAGAACCGCGTCAAGTATGCCGGACGACTCTCTTCAAAATGTGTAGTTGCAACTACCCTGCACAAGCTACCTCGCCTTTCATTCTGAGTCTGTAATCTATACCGTTCATGCTTCTACAAAGAACCTTTCATTCATTTGAACGTCACTCTTATTTTGGATCTTTACCGAAGGGTATACGCGTAACGACATATCCCATGTTGGTGAACCTCACTCTAAACCAAAACGTGAAAGACTACCTTCTCTTTTGAATCCTCTTCAGAAACTCAAATTGTATTCGCATTGTGTCCGCTAAACCCTTAATAATCCTCACCATAGACGAAGACCCCCCCCCCCGACACCTGGAAAAACCTTTTTGTCGTAAAATTCAAATTTTTCACACGATTGCATGGTTTCAAATCTTTCTCTCCCATTCAAACTCAAAAGCACCGGGAAACAACATAAAGAAAAACCTTATTTTCAAGTATATTATCTAACAAGATTTGTCAAATAGCCAGGAATGGCAAGGAAACTGGTGCACCCTCAACGTGCTGGTAGTGTGGTGGGTTAGCTGCGGTACACCCTATACATAAGCACTGTCGGCAGGTCGAAGGTGGGATTAGTGCTGAACCACAGATTTACCTTGAAATCATCATAGACAAAAACCTTAATTCGAGAAAAACCATTTAATGGGACAATGCCCGCAATAAAGAAAAATTTATGTTACTTTTGTTGAAATTTCGCATGTCCCTCATACAGTTTAATCAAATGAAACTTATTGTTTTTATTCCAACTCTCTAAATTAATAGGAACTATCCTGATATAAATTTAGTCAAATAAAGATTTCGACCTAAGTGAACGAAAACGTTTTAACAACTCAAGTTTTATATTATAAAAGACACATCACATGTTCTTTGGAGCAACCCCGTGACTTTTTCCAGGACCTTATCAACGTTTACTCGTCCCAGATCCATACTCGTCGTGAAATATTTCAATTTGACCTCTAGTTATCGCATTTCTGACATACCACGACTTGTTAACCTCGCATACGCCTAAATTGTCACCGGAGCACTTCTTTATGAGATTAGCGTGCTCACTCGCTATGTTATTGATACTACGATACCTTGCAGCGTCATCTGCCTATACTTTTCTGCGAACTGTAAGAACTACCCAATCCACCATCCAGATACGTTAACATTTAAACCTTTTGTAACACTTCTTGCCTCTACAGTGTCATTTGACACAATACCTTTCTGTTATCTCATTGGATACTATAGCTGAAGACTACTCGGACATATGGTCACTTCGTCATATTAAATATTTCAATTTCAGATGTGGCGTCGCCGTCACATTTACTAAGACTAACCATGCGATGCGATTCAACTCACTCGTGGAAACGTTTCTTGTAGGAAATCATTCTTTATGCGCTCATGTGAAATGTTCGTTTGATGCTTTTAATCGTGTACCGTCCATCACTCCCTTCGAATTCTCTCGTAACGATCCATGGAACGATTAGCACTTAGGCGAATTTTCGGGACGAAAATCCTTTCAAATTAGGGATGATGTGACAACCAAAAAATTTCTTGTTTTCCATTCTACTTAATCCTAATCAATTGGCCAACGCACCTGTAGCACTACGACAATTTTCGGGACGAAAATTCTTTCAACTTGGGGATGCTGTGACAACCGTCAAATTCCCCGTTAACTTCTTCCGTTAGTTCCGTTAGTACCGTTAGTAAGCCCGAGACCCGTTATTTGGTTTATATCATGTTTACTTACGTTTACTTGTTATGTGACTTTAGTAACTTGGTTATAAATTCGTTTCGTGACCTTATGTGCTAAATATGAAAAATTGCATTTTTATGCTAAACCGGGCTTTTTGTGTAAATTTGGATTTCTATGAATAAATGATAAATTTATATAACCCGACCAATATCTTACATGTTAAATGATTTAAAAACTCCTGGAAACATTTTTAGGAATTTAACTTTACAACTTTTAGCAAAAACCCACTTGAATGAGTTTTTATACCTAAAATACTTAAAAGGAAACTTGAGGGGCCAAAGTGTAACTTTTTAATTAAAAGAAAATCTGCCCATTCCTCCCCATTCTTCATTTTCACGACATCTTCATCTTCATCCTTCTCTCTCTCTCCACGGTTCTCCAACACACACACACCTACACTCAAAATTTTCGAGAAATCGAGCTCTAGGAGGTGGATTCGAGCTACACCAAGCTACAAGGACACTCAAGCAAGCTCCATCATCTCCTCTTCTCTCTCAAATCTGCGATTTTCACCCAATCTAGTAAGCCCTAACTTTTTGAAATCCGAATTTGTGGTTGCATGTGTGATTTTCGGTGTTTATGTGCTAAATGGAGTGTTGCTATGCTCTTATTTCATGTTTTAGGTTAAGATATGTTAACTTGTGATTCGGGACAGAATTGAACTCGTGATTAGGGCTGGGTTTTGAGCTTAAATTTCTGCTATGAGTGATCTCTTATGTACATTGGGTGCTTAGTTGTGAAATTTGGACGTTTATGCCCTTGTATGCTAGTTACTTGATGAGATTTTGCTATGATTAGGTTATGATCTTGTTCATGGCAGAAATTACATGTTATTATGGTTATAAACTTGTTAGTAAGTGTTGAATGGAGCAAATGTTAGCATAGAATGGAAATCCTAAATTTTTATAAACTTAAAAATTCTAACAGCTTTGACCAGAAATTTTGGTCAACTTGCAGCAGCCATAACTCTCTCAATTTTGCTCGAAACTGATTGATTCTTTTTCCCTAGTAAAGAAGGATGTCTTAGCTTTCCAACGGCTACTTGCACACTTTCTAAAACGTCCGTTTGGTCACTCAAAACACTGCTGCAAGTTGGGTACTCAAAGCTGTCTTTTTCTGTGAAAAGTAGACTTTTGAATTTGGTTGAGCATGCTAATCTTGTTTTATTGACGATTTTGCTATTTGTAAATGATGTTTATATGATAAGTGTATGATCTGGAAGTGTTGGTGCAAAAATTCCAAGTATTGAATGAGTTATGCAATTTTTAAGATCACTTTGACTATTATGCAAAATGCTGGAAATGCTAACTTCCGACGTGCATAACTTTCTCATTTCTAAACCTTTTTACTTGATTCTTTTTGCTACAAGTCCCATTTGATATGTACTACATTCCTGTAAAATTTAAAGAGCTAATTCCAAGTATTGTGGATTTTAGCTATGTCACTAGTTAGGTGCTCGAAGTTTGACTTTCTGGGTCAACTTTGACTTAAGTTGCATTTACTTAATTTTCTCCCAAGTTGGGACTTCTATGTGAATTGTATGACTTGTATGAATGCATGAAACATGTTTAGATGCCTATATGCTATTTTTGTCTTATAGACAACCTCTAATTCGGTTAGACCATATTTACCCAAAATAGGTCATTCATAGCCAATCATTAAAGCCAAGTGCCGCGTACCAGTGCACCCTAAGGTGAGTTTCACTTACTATTTTTGTTGCATCCGGTAAGGGATGGCAACACACGGTAAAGGTATTTCTTTACTTGAGTAGTTATCCCACATATATCACATGTTTCACTGAATTGCTTTTAATATCAAAAGTCCTTACTTATCGGACCATTAATATAGAATAGCGAGGTAATGTTGAGTAGATCTACTGGGGATTGACACCCCCGCTCAGCGGTGCACAGGATGCACCCTCCCGACTGGCGGTCGGACTGAGACCAATATTAGCCTAGGACTACCGTGATCGGGAAAGACACGGGGAAGGCAAATTACATAGGTGAATACCTATCAAATACATTGTCAGCTTTGGTTTCGAACGTTCAGGTGAGCATAAGCATAGGCTAGCTACCTAATGATACGGATAATACTTGCAACTTGTATAACTAGAGTATGAATTGTTTCCTTACTATTCATATGCATTTGTTGGTCTACATGGTGTGTGTAGACTGTTTTAGTGAACTCACCAGCCTTTTAGCTGACACTTGATCGTTGTTTACTTTTCAGGTCGTTAGGTGGATTCATGGGTGGCACGGATGGCGGCAGTACTCAACTATGCAACTTTTGGGGAAAACACTTTTCAAACATTTCAACATGTTATTTGTCTAAACTAAACTTGTAATCTATGGTTGTGCTTCCGCTGAATTGTTTAAACTAAACAATACTCTATTTTTGTAAAACGTGCTTTAACTTCTATTAAATTACTGTTATGGCTTGGTTGTAACTAAAGTCTTGGGTCCTGGTCTGGTTCACACCCTACACGGTTATACTCCGTTAGTGGAAATTGGGGGTGTGACATAGGTTCATCATACACATATTGGGTGACAAAATCACTCATTTGAGTAAAAAGTTAGGAATTTATGCATCACTAGATGTTCCTAGTATCATTAGATTCATAATACATCAACAATATTCAGATTTCAAGCCTCAATTTTCGTGACCTACACATGCAAGGGCTTAGGGATTTACTTACTTGTCACAAAATTGGGTTTAGGAGAGTGATAGCACTTCCAATTTTACACCCTATTGCAGGAATTCACAGCTTAACACCCTTGATTGCAGGATTTTTCAAGAAATAAGAAGGAGGAGGGCTGGGTCGCAGATCGCGACCTCTCCCCCTTTCTCTCTTCTTTTGTTTATTCAACTATCAAACAATTACAAATCTAGCCCCTTATCTTTTAGCATTACGATTTAATTTATCCATAATACTATTTTACACATTCCACCCCATAGTTTAAACATAAAAGCATTTCTACAAAAATTTAGGGGCTATTTAAGCTACCGGGTTATATGTTAACGGAATTTTACTTATTAAAAATTTGGGATGTTACATTTTGCCAGTGTATGTTGCATGTGATGTTATTTTTTCGAATGACATCTTTTAACATTGAAATGGCGCCGGTTTAGGTGTTAATCCGTTAAGAATTTGACGTTTTACTTGCCGCTCCAACAAGATCTGAAAAAAACGATCTCCCGAATAGTGGATGTTCATTTTGGTGGATCTGCTTTCTCTATGTAGATCTTTAACTTAGATCTAAGCGATATTTAGGATGCGGCGTGTTCCTCAGCTGCCACAAAAACCAGCACCCCCACCACCGTTCTTACTTCTTCTGGTATGGTGTTTTTTACTTGAAATCTGTTCTTGATCGGATATTGGTTTTTATATAAAGTATATAGTACCCAAATGTACTTTAGTGATGTATTTGAAACAGTTAATGGACATGACTCTTTCAAACAGTTTCCTTTGTTTTCTACAATAATTCTGGATCTCATTAGTTGCATAAGATAAACACTTCATCCACACCCCCTTTCCTATATCAGGAGTACACTGCATGGACCCATATAGAGTGTGCGAACCACCTGGTCTATAAGTTACTGACCCAAATTTCCTAAAAATATCATCTACTGCTGCCATCCCCTTTAACTTGTTTGCCAGATTATTCAACCCCTTCTCCAACTCAATAACGTTGCCATGAGCCTGATTCAGTGGGGTAAGAGAAGCTGGTTGAGACCCAATTGGCAGGCCATCCCTGAATTTCAAAATCCGCATAATGCACCATGCGGTTTAGTTGTGGTAACACCGTCCAAGCCACACCTTCATTTTGTTTAGGACAATTTGTTTTAAGAAGTGGGTTGGTGTTTTTGACACATTCTTGACAAGCTTCCACTTTGATATTTGGAGGCCAAAGAGCCATGGAGTAAATTTCATTAGTATCTCCGGTTCCAAAACCATCATACATTCCAAATGCAATGTTTTGGGCAACATACTCCCACGAGGAATCTGGATGTTGTAGTTCGATATGGGCTTTTAAAGCGTAGTGTTTATACGCATCACAACCCACCAACCACGGTAATAGCTTACACCGATGCAGACTAGACAGGTTTCCTTAATACTCGTTTCACCTCTAGGTATTGTGTCTGTCTCGGAGAAAATCTCATCTCTTGGTTATTTAAAAGACACACCACTATCCCCAATACCAGTGCAAAGGCAGTTGCTAAAATCTATTGGATCAAAAACCTCCTACTTGAATTGAGTTGACCACTGAAACGCACCGCCTCCTTGGTATATGGTGGTAATGTGAGTACATGCCCGGGAATCAAATTCAACATAAACGTACGTGCCAAACACATTGAAATAGATATTCATTTTGTACGAGAGCAGATTAAAAAGGGCCACATCCGTGTTCTACACGTCCTGTCTCGTTATCAGCTAGCTGATATTATCACAAATGATTTTGTCAACCTCCTTATTAGACTGAGGAGGTATATTAGACTTGATAATTATTTTGTTAATAGTTTACGTCAATCTGTATAGTTTGGGATGACAAACTGTAACTATTGTATCTATATACGTTAGGTGGGAAATGCGAAGGAGATAGAACTTAAAATTTTATTATTATGTTACATGATAACCCCAGAACATTGTAAACATATATATATTTCTATTATTGAACAATTACTTGAAGCCTATGGAGGTGCAACAAAGGGGCTCGAAAGTGTCTTATTAGGATAATCAAGAAAATTATCAAGTGAATACCAAAAATAACAACTAGCAGACATGACTACTCCAGTCCTTTTTCTTTTATTGGCACAACAGTCAAAATTCTCCTTACTTGCATCTGATAAACATTTTATGCATTGATCTTTACTTAAATCCGGAAGACATTGCATGGTTCCGTGTACCGTGGGGGGATAATCCGTGCTATAAAATATACCTTCGGCCCCGAATTTCATCCCGCGACCACCTTCGGCTGTCGAATCCGTCAAATCATTTACTAATTTCTTCAACATCTTCACCAACCAACCATCGTTTGCCGCCTGATTTGGTGGCGAAGAAAAGATGGCCCAATTCGACATTTCAAGCGCTCCTTGAATATTATAATCCGCATAACGCACCATGCAGTTTAAGAACTGCAAGGATGTCCAAGCTACACCTTCCTTCTGTTTAGGGCAATTTTCTTTAAGATATGCGACGGTGTTGTTGATACACTCGGCGCAAGCTTCTTTTGGGATAAGTGGGGGACAAAGACCATTGGCCCGAACTCCCTTACTAGTACTAACCAATTCGTAGCCGGTGTAATTCTTTTCTTGTGCAAAGACTTTGTAGAGCATATCAAGTGCATAATCGCGTTCTTCTACTAGGTCGTCGGTTTCGAATTCACCTTTGTTACTGCATTTGAATTGTTGTTGATCTGGTCTTGGCTCTTGAGCGACGACCAGATTAACAACATTGTTGATTGCTTGAAGAATAAACAAAAGTGAAATTATGGATTTGGTTTCCATTTGTGATTGGTATATAATATTGTAATTATTTCATGTTGCCAATAAACCGATATTTATAATGGTTAAAGGTAAAAAATTTATTTAGAAAACTTTATGTCGTAGGGTTCGGATTGGTTGATTGTTAAAATGAAAGTTCTCAAAATAGAGTTTTAATTTATTTAAAATTGTAATTGTGTTTTCTTCTTACCTAATTTGTAATCGTGTAAAATGAAAGTTCTCAAAATAAAGGTTTATTCTATACCCTCTAAAAAACATAGTTTCATAGACTTTTTATTTCACATGCGAAATTGCTCTATTTCGTATATGTAATAACTCTAGTTTAAATGCGAAATTTATTGAAAAGAGAGAAAAAATAAATAAAAGAATTTAATTACAACCATTAGATGAAAAGATTCAATGATGATTAATGGAGTGTACGACTCTACATTCTTAAAGGGGTCTATAATAAAATTTCCGTGTCTTGTGTATTTTACAGTTAATGCTTTAAAAAAATTACTAATTAAAAAAGTTACGGATTCAAGTATAAGGATGCTTACTACGAAATATTGTATGATAGGAAGTTAGGAACTGTGGAACTTTACATGCGGGAGGGAATGAGGGATTAGACAATCAGGGCGGCTCAATAAGGACGTCTCAACTCTTTTAGTGGCCCTAGCGAATTGAAAACTCGAGACTTTAATTCAAAGTCACATGATAATAAAGCTTTATTTTTTGATATGGGCTTGGGACTAATTAACAATATTACAGTACTTGGTTAATTTTTAGTCGATGATGTTAAATGAAAGTTACTAATGTAATTTTAGTATGTGCAAAAGCATGTTCAAAATAATCGACCACGAACAATTTGCACAATGTAACAAACTAAATTTTACTATGTGCATATTGTTGTGAGGATAACGTGAGTGTAAACAATAGTTCTGTTGTGAAAGTGTAATGTAAATAAAACGGAAAAATAAAAAAAAATTATGTAACAACATTAAAATTAGAAGTCTTCTTAAATATAATACTAGAAACAATTAAATAACTAAAGATAATGGGGTGAAACTAAAATTAAACCAATGGAACGCTTAACAAACAATTTAAAAAGAATGAAAGCTCTACTAATAAAGGTGTTGTCGCGAGAATATCGTGGACACACAAAATAGCTGCATTGATATAATGCTACGTAAACAAAATGGAATTAAAAAAATCTATGTAACAACCCAAAGCTTAAACTATTGAGTTGCGACCTAAAAGCTATGTTACATGACCGACTATCTTTGTTACACCACCAATTCGCGTGCTAAATTCATTGAGATTGAAAATAAAAAAATAAAAAAAATTAAGTTAAAAAACTGTACATTTGTACATATTACACATTACCAACTCTTTTCCTAACTCGTTACGCTCCGATTAAGAAAAAAAACAAAACAAAAAATAATAATTAAAAAAACAAGAAACAACAACAACAACAACGATAACAACGATGACGGCGACGACAACGACGACGAGTCAACGACGATTCGACGATGACGACAACGACAACAACAACACCAACAACGACAACAACAACAACAACAACAACAACAACAACAACAATAAAAATAATAATAATAAATAAATACTAAAAAACAAAAACAAAAAACATAAAAAGAAAAAAAACTATTTGTCGGCGGGGCTTGTGTCGACGTAAGGTATACCCGAAGCCTCACTTAGTTGGAGCTTGTGTCGACAGGGTTGCAAGAGCTCATTCTGGCACGTTCTAGAACTATTTAACGTATTTTGGTTGAGTGGGAAATAAACTCGTGTCCCGCGTAATAAATCTTTCATAGCGAATTCCTATGACAAGAGTTGCATGAGCTTCCCATGGAGCATGTATGATGAAGTGATGAGGATGATATCATCCACATATAAAAGTATATAAGCAGTGTCACGACCATCCGATAGTGAAGATATAGTCTGTGAACCGTTGGTAACATGCTATGAGAGCTTGTTTCAGTCCATACAATGATTTCTTCAAAAGAAATACTTGATCACGATAATCAGCACTACGAAAACCTATGGGTTAATGCATGTAGACAATTTCGTGAAGGTGGCCATGCAAGGAAGCGTTTGTCATTTGTAATTGATGTATCTTCCAAGAGTGAGAAATGGAAAGTGTGAGTACTATTCGGGTGGTAGCAGGTTTGACCACCGGACTAAAAGTTCTTCGCAATCTATGCCAACCTATTAAACATGTCATCACAAACAAGGCGAGCCTTATAGCCTCAAGAGAACCATCATAATTAAATTTACGCTTATAGATCCACATGTAGCGTATAATATTCATATGAGGTTGGCGTGTAACAAACTCCCATGTCTTATTTTTCATAAGGGTATTAAGTGCATAGAATGGTTCCATTCGGGTTGGGAAAGAGCTCCCTTGGGGTTACAAGGGATGGGAGTGATCGTGCAGGTGTTCAAATTATGCGGCTGACGAGGTTTGACAATGGCAGACATGTTACGGGTATGCATTCTTCGAGTGGTGGGAACGAAAGTAGGTGGCGATGGTGACGCCATGGATGGGGTAGTAGTAGAAGGCATAAAAGGTAGGGGAGGGCACGACATGTTGCGGGCATGCATTCTTCTATTGGTGGGAACAAAAGTAGGTGTCGGTGGTGGCGCATTACATGGGGTAGTAGTAGAAAGCATAGAAGTTGGGGAGGGTACGATGTGTTGTTTTGTGGTGATGGAGGAGGTTGATAAGGGGGTCGGTCATGGATGATGTAGGGGATGCGGAGGGGTGTTTGTTGAGTCGAAATAGAATTAGGAGGAGAGGAAGTAATAAGTAGAGGGCCGTAGACATGTGTAGTAGGAGGGTTCATATGAGCGGTCCAAAGGGACGTGTGATGACAGTTGGTAAAAACAGCTTAAGGAGAAGGATTTTGGGAAGGAGGGGTTGAGAAAGGAAAACAGCCTCGTCGAAGACGACGTGTCGGGAGAGAATAAGGTTACAATTTTTAAGGTCATAGCATTTGTATCCGCGGTGGTCGAATGGGTAACCAAGAAACACGAATGGAGTATATCGGTGTTTGAGTTTTTTTATCTGTAGTGGAGGGAAATAATGGGTAACATAGGCAACCAAAAACCTAAAGATGAGAGCATGATGCTTCGTGACTAAAGAGAAGTTGTGTTGGAGAAATGAAATTTGTGTTTTTGGGGGTAAGATATTATATATATATATATATATATATATATATATATATAATGAAATTTGGGACATGAATAGTAATCTTTTCATTTCTTATGGTTTGGCCACAAGAGTTTGAGTGTTTGACATTTTTTACCCTAAACTTTAATACTTTTTTTTCTTTAACGGAGTTTGGCATATTGACATTTTCTATCCTAAACTTTAACACTTTTTTTAACGGAGTTTGGCATATTGACATTTTCTACCCTAAACTTTAACACTTTGTTTTTTTTTTCTTTAACAGAATAGTAAACTTTAGGTTTTCATATTTAGCCACATATGTTTCATACTTTTACGTTTTCTACCCTCTAACTTAAATTTTTTTTTGTTTTAAGTTTTGTGGTCTTCTACTTTAGCCATGAAACTTTTAGTTTTTCTACTTTCATTTCTTAGTATACTTTTATAGTTATATACTTTCACCACGAGACTATTAGACTTTTACGTTTTATACCCTTAACTTTTTAACTTTCGTTTTTTAAAGGTTTGTTACTTGAACTTTTGTTGTCAACTTTGGCCACGAAACTTTAGCTTTTCTACTTTCGTTTTTAGTATACTTTTATAGTTTTATACTTTCACCACGAGACTTTTAGACTTTTACGTTTTATACCTCTTAACTTTTTAACTTTCGTTCAACATACAAATTCAACCCCGCAGCAACACGAGAGGTGCTAAACATCTCGTTTAATATGTAGGTGGTCATATGAAGGGTGTGATGCTAGAATCAGGTATGGAAGGATGAGTGGGCAAGGAGAGTTCTTATGATACTATTTAATATCCGAAAATCATTCACAAGAGAACTAAAGGGGTCAAACTCATTTGATATTATCGTTAGTGAAACGTCGTACAGATAAAAGATTTTTAATAAGTTTAGATTCGTGAAAAACATTTGTAAGTTAAAAGGGTGGAAAAGGTTTATACAAGGTTTGTTTACCGTGCCCAACAATTGGGACGATGAAACCCTTGTCGATAACAATTTTTTTTAACGATGTTCTTAAAATAAGATGAGTAGTTACCCGACGCGTTAGTCATAAGAGTAGTGGCTCCCGTCTCTAGATAACAATTTTGGTCTGGTGGATTTAGAGACAACATGTCAAGGTCGGTAGAGTGTAGTGCTTGTCAAACACAATGTAGGATTGAGGCCATGGACCAAGAATTCCCGCCGAAGCGCGTTACCGCGTCGGGTACTAGGTAGGGGTTGAGCCAGTTAGTTGTGAAGGAGAGGCCTAAGGTGCGGGCTAATTCTGGGAAGCCTAAGTCTGGAATGCGTCCCATAAAGAGGATGCGTCCCATAAGGAGAGGCCTAAGGTGGACCACGACCACAGTTGGATCAGCCACTTACACACCCCCTCCCATGGCCTTGAGAACCATGTGAGTCACAGGGGAGCTAGTTTGGATTTCGATAATCTTGTCTTGATTGATCGGCAAGAGGTTTTGATCAGAATTGGAATCTTGTCTTGGGCAAAACCTAAGAGAGCCTCATCGGAGGACCCGACAGAGTTCACGGCTAGCTTAGCTTTGAACATATCTTTGAGAATTAACTTAGACCTTACTTCATAAAAGTCGGAAAGCGGGGTTGTTTGTTGTAGTAGCATAGAAACTCCATCGAACTGTTCGTTTCAACCCTGAGATGAGTTGTAAGACAAGGCTTTCGTTGGTGACCGGTTTTCCAACATTAGCAAGTTGATGCGACACGTTTTTTAGGGCTCGACAATATACAGATATATTAGGAAAACGGTATACTTTGGTGTTGGAGAATGTGTCTTGCAAGTGAACACGGGTGTTGCGATTATCATTAAAGATACCCGCAAGAGAGGCCCAAGCTTTAGTACCAGTAGCATCAAGATGACGCCAAGAAGTTCATGGGAGATGGTGTTGTAGATCCACTGTAACACGAGGGCATCAAGACGTTTCCATGTAGGGTCTGAGATGAGGTTGAAGTAGCTTTTGCCATTATTTAGAGATGAGTTTATAATCATGGAATTCAAACGCCTTGCATTGAATCTTGAACATGGTAGACCAGGTGTAGAGGGGTAGATGGAGTTGGGATTGCGATTTTCATCGTGCTCGAATCAATTTCCAGTTCTTACCTTTTCATTGGAACGAAAACAAGAGCCCGAAGGATGATGATACACCGCGCGTCCAACGGCTCGAATCCAGACACGCGAGTTACCCGATCGTTCTTCGGCGGTGCTGTTCTTAGTGGCAGTAAACATCGGACTTCGAATGTAGGTGGTCGCAGTGGCGGACCCAAGGCTTGGCCTTGGGGTTCGCCCGACACCCATGATTTTTTTTTAGCATTCTAGTATATATCCGATTATCCGAACCGAACCCCCAAGAAATTTGCTCACCGAACCCCATGAAATTTATACCGACTCTAAACTTAAAAAAAATTCTAATTTCTGGTTCTAAAAAAATGATCCAACACCAATAAGTCCAATAATATTAATATTATTTTTTAAGTTCGGAGTCGGTATAAAATTTTCATGGGGTTACCCGATTACCCAAACGGCCAAACCCAATAACCATTACCTAGTTAATAAAAAATTACCTAAACCTAAATATCTAATTCTATTAAAATAACTTAAAAAAAATTGTGAAAGAAATATAGAAGGTCAGCAAATTTCCATCTCATAACCCATTCTCAATTCTAATTGATTCCATTTTAGGCGATTTCATAATTCTCGACCAGCAACCGACCTTTCTGCTTTAATTATTTCCAACCGGTGATTCCATAATTCTAGTGGAGACTTTCTGCTTTGGTTATTTTCAACCGGCAACCGACCCTTCTCCTTCCGGTGACCAACCTTTCCTCACTCCGACCTCCTACCGGCGATGGCGCTTTTTAATTTCGATGAGTCACCGTCTCTCTCTCTCTTGAATCTTTATTTTGGAACTGAGATTTTAGAATATGATTTATTTTGTGGAGGAAGGTTTAAAAATCCATTGAACAAGTCTAAATTTGTTATCCATATTTTATGCGTTCTCACATTTTAAGTTGGGTTTCCTAATCATATAACGTGACCCGACCCGAACCAAACTGAAATAGTCTAAATTTTTTGTATATGGGATGGACGACTAAACCTCGAAAATTTCCGAACCCCATCAAAAAAAATCCTGGGTTCGCCACTGGGTGGTCGGACAGAGATGCGAAGGTGGTAATTAGTGATGGAAACAATTGTGAACAAGGTGACATATCAGAGGGGGCCGCACTTCTTTGTGGTGATAGCACATCGAAGAGCAGAAGGGCAGTGGTCATGAGAGGGTTTGAGATTGCGATTGTATGTCAAAGTGATTTAGAAGGGGTGGTCTTGCTGGTTCAATACTGATCAGTTTAATGGCCGGAATGTGTAACCGAGTTTTAACTGCGATGTCACCGAACGGAGCGGTCGTGGAAACACAACAGTCGCCGGTTACGATTAAAAGGAAGTTAAGAAATTGGAAAAACTGGTCCCTTGAGATTACAAACTGTTAACAAACTCTAACGGGGTTAACGGAGGATGATTTTTTTTTTACGATGAAACATATTTTACGAACGGCGTTTATAAGACGTAAACCTTGACTCCTTCACATAAAATCATGAACATAAATTCATAAGCATATATATTTGAGTTCACATAAAATGATGAACATGAAACCATATCAACACATATTTAACTCACCTAAAATCATGAAAACATTACGTATAATTACGTGAAACCTCGTCACATAAAATAATAGAATATAATGTGTTTATATATACATATACCACATAAAATCATTAATTTAATCGTCACCTAGAGTGACAAAGTGTTCATATAAAATGATAGAATATGATTTACATAAAATCATAAAATATAAAACGTGTAGACTCAAGTGATTGCTCGTATAGTGATAGTTACACAAACTCTAGTTAACACGGTCAACACAAGTCAGTTTCATAAATGTTCACATGACATTTATAACAGTTGATGTTTCGGTTAAATCAGGAAAAAAACTTGAAAAGACGGATTGTCACAATATATCTTCCTATTCTAATAAACAATTACAACTCTTGACACATGTCACACAACATTCATTCTCACAAAAGTTTTCCCTCCCAAATCTACTCTCTAATATTAATTTGTTATATTTTTTTAATTTATTTATATTTATGGAAATTATATCCTATTATATAATCATGTTATATTTTTTTATATTTATGGAATTATGACAATCGTAGATTAATTTGCATCTTATTTTTATTTAAAATTATTCTTTAAACTATTATTGTTTTTATTTTAATAAATATTTAAAAAACTTATAAATACCAATAAACACTTATTTACCAATAAACGTTTATGTTTCATTTTTCAAATATACAAGTAGAGACACATGATCTAAATATTGTTTTTTTTTATAAAGAGGGTAAAGTTAACAATACCATATTATGAATTATAATTTTAATTTTTTATTGTAATACGTTATTCCAGTAATAAGAGTATGCATGAATTATCAGCTATATATATTTTTTAATTATTCAACCCGTATAACATACGAGTTCTATCCTAGTATGTATAAACTTGTTACATTTATGTATGTAGTTTCATTTACGATGAATGGTTGTGTTGTGTTTGTTTGGTTGTATTTATAATGGAATAAAAGAATTAATAAAAACGCAATCCGCTCGTTCTAAAGTATTTCATTATCCATTCTACAATAAAATTTAAGCAAACAAACATCAGTACATGAATTTCATCCAATGTTATGTCTTTTTTGGTATTCTTGTGTCATGTTAATATTTAAACAAATGACTATGTTAATTTAGTCTACAAATTATAATGATTAGAGATACTAATAAAAAAGGCTTAGTATTATTAGAAACCAACTTGATTTAAAAAATTTGTCAACAGCTTAAAGATTATTAACTCGCTTAATATATATACATATATGCCATTGTAAATCAAAACAAAAAAAATTAACATTTTGATGTGTAAAATTAATAACGTGAGTTTGATATATATAACTTGTATTTAAAGGATTTCAAAAGGAATATTATGTTGGTTAAAGTGTATCTCTTACAACCAAGAGGTCAAGTCAAGGTTTAAAATCACATATATAGTGTATTTTTTTTTTTACGGACTATGGCTGAATTCTTACATTTAATATTTCAACACAACAAATTACAAAGAGGTGGCGGGTAAGCGGGCAACAAGCTGCGCCGCGAGCCCTTTTTGGATAGCAAACCCAATTCTACTAAATACAAAGTTATGAGCCTTAGGGGATGCCGAATTGCCGTGTATTTTTGTTGGTTTTTACGTGAAATGAGAAATCATCTTAGTTTTTCTTTACCTATTGAGTATCAACTAAAATATACACATTATTACTTTTTATACAAACTTATAATACATAAATTGTTGCAAATTGTCATTACCTAAAGTCTCTTGGGAAGAAAACTTTGATGTGCATATCGAAAATAACAATTAATGGACATGACTCTTGCAGACAGTTTCCTTTGTTTGCTACAACAATTATGGATCTCATTAGTTGCATCAGATAAACACTTCATGCACACCCCCTTTTCTATATCAGGAGTACACTGCATGGACCCATATAAAGTGTGCGAACCACCTGGTCCATAAGTTACAGACCCAAACCCAAATTTCCTAAAAATATCATCTACTGCTGCCATCCCTTTCAACTTGTTTGCCAGATTATTCACCGCCTTCTCCAACTCAACAGCGCTTCCAGGAGCCTGATTCGGTGGGGAAGAGAAGCTGGTCGAGACCCACTCGGCAGGCCATCCCTGAATTGGAAAATTCGTATAACGAACCATGCAGTTTAGGTTCGGTAACACCGTCCAAGCCACTCCTTCATTTTGTTTAGGACAATTTGTTTTAAGCAATGGGATGGTGTTTTTGACACATTCTTGACAAGCTCCCACTTTAATATTTGGAGGGCAAAGAGCCATGGAGTAAATTCCATCGGTATCGCCAAGTCCAAAACCCTCATACTTTCCAAATGCTATGTTTTCGACAAGATATTCCAACGATGAATCTCGATGTTGTTGTACGGTATGGGATTTTAAACCGTCGTGTTTACCGCATTTGAATGCTTGTTGACGTGGGGAGGGTTTTTGAGCTTTGACAAGATTAGCATCATTGATGATTGCTTGAAAAAGAATCACAAATGAAATTAGGGATCTGATTTCCATTTTTATGCTTCGTTTATAATTCGTGTTTTCAGTAATTGGTATTTATAGAAGTGGTTCCGATTTCAGTTTTTTTTGCATGGCCAACAAAATTTTTAATAAAATGAGGGCAAACAATGTAGCTACAAACCCGACATTATACACCAAGAAAAAAAACCTGATTACATCAAAAGAAAAATCTAATTAAACTTGCACCACTCATCCCAAGAAACCATTCGTTTAGATCTGTTTCTAAGCCACAAAGATCTTAATAACTTTATGTCATCAATGATTCTTGAAAGGTTGGGTTGCACCAAGTTGCAGACGCATTCGTTTCTTGTTCTCCAAACACACCACAATGCACTTAGAGTCACCAAGCGAACCACTTTTTTCCTCCCTCTTGAACCTTGAATATAATGATGCATCTTGATCAAGTCTTCAACCCCAAATACGAAAAAGGGAACATACCGAACCATCTCGAAATGAAACCCCAAAGTGACTGGGCCAGTGAGCATGAGAGATAAAAAATGTGATACATAGTTTCATAGTGCTCAGCACACAAAGGACAAACAGTTGATTGCACACTAACATTCTTGACGGAGAGAGATTCATCCATTGTACATTCGTAAATATCAGCAGTTACTGTCAATGTTGCAAAAGACGCTAGGCGGTACCTAGGCGGCCGACTAGGGAATTAGTTACAAAGATTTATAAATTTTCTAGAGACTATATATTGTAATATGTCTAAATGTCAAATATCAAAAGTTACTACTTAAATAGTTAGTAGTTAGTAGTTAGCACTTACTAGTATTAAGTCATAAGTCCTAACAAAAGGATACAACTTAAAAATACTAAAAACACTTCAAAAGCTAGTAGTAATAAAGACTTCTAAGTGAAAAAAAAAAAGAAATTAATTTTTTTTATTTAACCCGCCTAGCCGCCTAGCGCCTAGCTGCCTTTGACCGACTTTGACCGACTTAGACAGCCTAGCCAAAAAGCACTACGAACGATGCCCGTATAGCGCCTAGGCGCCGATTAATCGACCGCTTGGGCCGCTTTTTACAACCCTGGTTACTGTGAAAGCATAGTGTAGATGTGAATGATTGAGAAAGTCGATCATCTGATTGAATGTATCTTTGTTTGATGGCTTCTTCAGTATTGCAGGGACATCGTGATCTTTGGCAAACGATGATTCTGGTTCTAAAACTTTCTTTCTTTTACTTGGAATGGTTTTAGGTGCCATGGATGCGGCTGAGTGTTTGAATATTTAAGAGAAATTTGGGTTGCTTTGGATTCGGGAAAGTAGAGAGTATTTGAGAATTTTGGGTAATGACGAGAATTTTGGGCTAAACAGTTTTGACGTTTGGAATAAAGTAGAGAGAAAGTAGATAACTATTCTGAAAAAGTGAAAGGTGGACCCCACGATCTAGATATCAGATTACTGTAGCAGTCGATTAAATGGGTAGTACTATACACCACGTTAAGCGTGCACAACATTAAAGTTATAAAGTTAGCATCGGAGGGGTTAACTGTAACATTTAATTTGTCTGATACATACATGTGCTTGGGAATTAGCGTCTTACGATTGAAATAAGTGAGGATTAAAGAATGCTTCTGCTGGAAGAGTTCAACCAAAAGGTTCACCTGGAACCTTTTTCAAGCGGTTTCTAGTTTCTTTCAAAAGAGGTACATCTTCCGGTTGAAAGTTCACCCGAAAGACATTAAAAATGGATTTTCTCTATTGGTGAAGGGTTTCTAAGGGCATCCGGTTGAAATGTTCACCCGGAAGGTTTGTGAAAGAGTTTCTTCCGTTTGAAAGTTCACTTGGAAGATTTGTGTAGGATCGTGGTTAGGATCAACCAACCAGACAAGTTACCAAAGGTGTCAAACAAGAAAGGCGGAATCAGACTTGTTTGTGTTAAAGTTTGAAGTGGTTTGATCGAAACAGTAACTAGTAAACGAGAAGTAAAGTAGATAAAACACAAGATATCAATTTCAAGCACTACTATATTTATACTTCACAATGTTTACAAAGAGTTACAGCTGATGAACAAGAGAGATATTCGATCAACGCAAACAAAAGGAAATACTACTAATATATATAGTGCAAGGAGGAAATAAAAGATATTCTTTTATTTCCTTTTAGCTCCTAGGCTAAATAAACAAATGATATCTACTCCAGAGTTGTTGTAGTACAAACATGCTTCTGTGAACAGTTGAGCAGACCTATCGGTGAACAGTGCACAGCATGGTGTAAAGTAAAACTGCTTTCTGACAGCTTTATGCATTGGAACTTGCAACCAGGGGATAAGTCAAAGTTCCGGAGGAACTACTCAGTGTGAAGGAAGTTCCGGACTAACTTCCTTCGGAACTCTGACTTAGAGAATTTTTGCCTAGCAAAACATTCCCAACAATTTGTTCAAGTGGGTTTCCCAAAGGGTTCACCCGGTAAGTTGTCCCAGATGCTCATAAACAAGATTTTTGTAATTTCTAAGGACAATTACCATAAAAATTAACTATGAATCTCTAATTATGGTTAAAATTGTTTTTAATTGTCACAAAGACTTTTTCTTTTTGTATTAAGAGATGACTCAAAAAAAAATTTACAAAATTGCTTCATTAAAAACCAGTTTTACTAAATTATTAAAAAATCATTTGAATTAATCAAATTTCAGCATTTCAATGGCTGTGATGAGGTAGAAGAATCTTGCATCATCAAAAGATTTTGTGAATAAATTAGCCAGTTGATGACCAGTCAAAACTTTGTATAATTTGATCAAATTATTTTTCGCACAATCTCTTATAAAATGATACATGATTTCAATGTGCTTTGTTTTTCAGTGCTTGACTGGGTTGTTGGTGATGGAGATAGCACTTGTGTTTTCAGCATACATTGGAGTTTCCATGAAGGTGATCCCATAATCAAGCATGTGATTCTGGATCCAGAGAACTTGACCACATCAACTTGAAGCAGCAATATATTTAGCCTCAGTTGTTAATGTTGAAACGCAAGTTTGCTTCTTGCACTGCTATGAAACAAGTATCTCCCCATAAATTGAATCCTCCAGATGTGGATTTCTTATCAAGGTTACAACCCCATAGCCACTGTCAGTGTAGGCCTTAAAAGTAAAATCAGAATTCTTTGGATATCACAAACCTAGTTTTGGTTGTCCCTTCAAATATCTGAAGATCCTTTTGGTGCAGCCTGATATCTTGCACACAAGCAAACACTGAACATGATGTCAGATCTACTTGCAGTGAGATACATCAGAGAGCCAATCATCGCTCTATAAGTGTGCTTATCAACAAGTTCACCACTTGAGTCAGGAGTTAACTTGTCTGATGTTAAGATAGGAGTTTTGACTGTTGAGGTTGACTACATCTCAAACCTCTTCAGCATGTCCTGAATATACTTAGACTGATTTAGGAAAATGCCTTTAGAAGTTTGCTTAACTTGAAGTCCTAAGACGAAATTGTTTTTCCCATTGAGCTCATCTCAAAATTTTCTTGCATCAATGCCTCAAACTCCTTGCACAGTTTGCTTTTAGAAGACCCAAAGATGATATCATCCACATAGATTTTCACAATGAGCATATCCTTACCAATAGTTTTGGTGAAAAGTGTCTTGTCAATGGCACCTCTTTTATAGACATTTTCAAGGAGATAGGTAGAAAGAGTTTCATACCAAGTCCTAGGAGCCTGTTTGAGACCATATAAAGCTTTGATTAGCCTACACACCTTGTTAGCATGGTGTGGGTTCTCAAAACCTGGTGGCTGACAAACATACACCTCTTCACTCAAAAGCCCATACAGAAATGCACTTTTGACATCCATCTAATACACTAGGAAGTCCTTGTATGCTGTATAGGCTAGGAATATCCTAATTGCCTATAGCCTAGCAACGGGTGCAAAAACCTCATCATAACCGATTCCTTCTTCTTGATCATATTCCTGTACCCCTAATCTTTCTTTATTCTTCACAACAATTCCTCTCTCATCCATTTTGTTGCTAAAGATCCATTTAGTTCCCACGTCCTTTGCCCCTTGTTGCAAATCAACAAGTTTCCAAACTTTCTGCTTATTGATTTGGAAGAGGTCTTCTTGCATAGCTTCTATCCAACCATTATACCTTAATGCTTCAGTTACCTTCTTAGGAACAACTTGAGACAGAAAGCAAGCATGTACGCAAAAGTTGGCATATTGACTTTCTTCTAGTCATCACTGGTGCTGAAACGTCTCCAATAACTATTTCCACTAGGTGATATTTACTAACTCTTGAATTTTGCATCATTAGGAATTCGTAACTTTGACCATTTGATGGAATGTTGAGAAATAAGAGAACTACTTGAAGCTAAATATCACCATTTTGTGAACTAGGAATAAGTTGTGGTAACTCATCAGAGCTTAGATTTGAATCGGAGATCAGATCATCAGAGTAGGGTTCATGACTAGTTAAACCATCATGGATGGGACTATGCTGATTAGCTGAACCACCCTTAGTGTTTTATAAACCTGAAGTATAAGAAAACCTATGTGTTCATTATCCGGCTCAACCTGAACCGGAGATTCAACATTTAAAGATACATAATCCGACTGAACTTCGGCACCTTCGGGATCAATGGCAATAAGTGGAATAATTTTCTGTTCAACATATGTTCTCTAACTTGAGTTATTCACCAAAACTGGCTTTAAAGGCTTCACACTTAGTGAAGAAAAGAATTGAGGGTCTCCACTGAATGTTTTAATATTTTCTCTCCACTGCTCTTCGGCTAAATTATGTACTTGTTGCTGCACTTGAGTTTGGACAGGCTTATTAACAGTTATGTTGAAAGTTGAAGTAGCAACATCAATATCAAATAACCAATTTGGCCCAGAACTAAACTTGTTTTTAGATTATTCATTAAAAGTTACATTCAAAGTTTCTTTAACAATTTTAGTTCTTCTTTTGTACACTTTGTATACCTTAGACACAGCATAGTATCCAACAAAAAAACAATCATCTTTTTCAGCAAATTTTGGCAAAAGCTCATTTGTTATCAAAATTATGACACGACAACCAAAAGATTTTAAAAGTACACATTTGGTTTTCTTTTTCTCCATAATTCATATGGTGTTTTGTCATGACCCTTAACAAGTAAAAATCCTATTTTGACATAGCAGGCAGTGGTCACCGCTTCTGCCGAAAAGGTAACACGGAGTTTTGACTCAGCCAACATTGACCTTGCAGCTTCAATCAATGCCCTATTTCTCCTTTCAGCAACAACATTTTGCGGAGGAAAAAATTAGTTTATGACACAGTTCTTAAACTCAGTTCCATTGTCCCTTCTTATTTTTTTTACCTTATAAGTTGATTGATTTTCACGGTTGACAATTAAAGTTTTCAAATCTCAATTGTTTCATCCTTAGTTCTAATGAAAAACACCCATGTATACTTAGTAAAATCATCAATTAATTATCACAAAACAATAAGACTTTTTCCCAAGACTCATAACCCTTGTTGGACCAAAGAGATCCCTATGTAAGAGTTCCAATGGTTGTGAGATTGAGTTTTCTACTTTGGGCTTAAAAGAAGACTTGTGTTGTTTGCCCTTCAAACAAGGAACACAGTGTTTATCACATGTGAACTGTTTATTAGGTAGCCCTTAACCAACCTAAGTTTTACCAATTTGTTCATATTTTTATAGGTCACATGGTCTAGCCTTCTATGCCATAAGTCAGATTCACCAGTTGAAGCTTTAGATATTAAACATGCAATGCTTCTCTCGGAGGATGCAATAGTCATATCTAAGATGTACAAACCTTCATGTCTAGGAGCTTTTAGTAAAATCCTTTCATCAGGAATCATTAGACCAGGTTTAAGTACAATAGCTTCACTCTCATTAAACAAAACATTTAACCTTTTATCACACATTTTACATATACTCAAAAGGTTAAAATTCAAGACATCCATATAACTCACCTTGTCAAAGCTTACCTTACCGTTTGTCACACTACCTTGTGCAGAGATGTGACCTTCAGTGCGTCTAAAAGCCACTGGTCCTCCATTGTGCCTTTTTTATATTATCTAATAAGTGTTTATTGCATGTCATGTGGCTGGAGTATCCACTATCTACAACCCATTGACTTGCATGGGATTTATTGGCTTGCTCATGCGCATGTTAACACCAATTAATTTGAATAAGGGACCCAAGCCTTAGTGGTCTTTGTCTTCCATATGCATCATTGTACTTATATTCTTTAAGTACCAAGGTGGTTGTTATGGGTTCATCATCTAGTAAATCGTCATTATCAAAGTTCATCTTCTCCTTGGAAATTTTTCAAGAGTCTCACAGTTAGAAAATGAATTTTGATCACTAGAACCAAATCTTTTGTTTTGCTTTTCAACTGCCTTCCTTTGTTTAAATTCCCTGAAATTTCTTTGTTTGTTGGTTTCAATTCTGCGTACTTCACTTGCTGAAGTGTAGAATTTATTGACCACTCTTTGTTTAACATGTGAATGAACAAATCTTTGGGGAACCAGATACCTCTGCTTGCTTCTTTGGAATATATAGGGAAGAACTTGTCTTACGGTTAGAGCAACAAACTGAGTTTCCGGTTGAACTCTGGTCTTTGATTTTTTTACTTTGTCACATGGGACCGATCAACCATGTTAAGGATTTCTCCTTCACTGAGATTCAAACACTTCATATTCATCAAAATACTAAGTTATCGTTGTTTACTAGTAGTGTCTGATCTGTTTGAAAATTGATTTTCCGGCTGAACTTTGGTTCTTCTGGAAAATCGTTCCGGGTGAACATAATTTCAAGCGGAAATGTCTGCACCCGGAAAATCTCTAGCTTTTAATACAAAAAAGTATTATTAAACTGATTTTAAACCAAAATCTTGGGATTCATAGACTGACCAGTTACAAAATGTTTGACATGATGGTTCTTTACAGGTGAAGATTTTCCTGTAGACTTCTTTTGAGTATCAGTTTTGACAGTTTTAACATCAACAGTGTTGGATTTTTTAAACTGATTTTGAACAAAAGGATTGAACAAACATTTTGCAGAACATGACCATGTCCAGCACAAATTATACATTCAATGAAACGTTTCGATTCATCCCTATATGCATCTGCATATCTAGGGGAATGGTACAGTACTTGGCTCTCTCAAGACAAAACAGAGATGGAAAACAAATTTGTAAAGGAGAGTTACAACTTAGTGATCATGCTTGAACAAGGCGTTAGATTCCGAGCCAGTAATGCCTTTAATAATCGAGGAAAGACCCGCTCCAGCAAGTTGAAGGGCGCATGAGTATTCTAAGATTTGCTTCCAAGGGCCATTAAGAGTCAGTTTAGATGGTATGAAAGTCCAAGACTAGCTTGATCTTTAGTTTTAGTTTCAATAACGTGTTTTAAATAAACTTATATACCAAATTTACATTTATGATCTCACATTTACTGAATTATAAAAAGATAAATTAATAACCACTGATTCTCTTAACAACCATCATGTTATATAATGATCAATAAAGTTGAGCTAAAGTTTTGAAAAAGATCAAAAGGGGTTATAGTAGGGTGAGGTGATTAAATTTACAGGTTTGGCCTTAACTATTTCTTGACAATACACGGTTTGTACTCGAGGTCTAGTACCAAGGTCTCTACCTGGTTTAAGACTAGGTTTTATGCCCAGTAGGGGCAGATCCAAGTAGGATCCATCGTTTTTACAAGAACCTAATCACTTTCTAATTTTTTAGTGGACATATATATATATATATATATATATATATAAAAGTAGGGGTGAATCCATATATACCATGACGACCGAATCCATTAAACATAATTGGTTCACACCCAGAATTTTAACCTCAAGGTAGGGTTCAAAACTTGTGAGTGTCTGTTTTTTTTTATTTTTAATTGTTTTTCTTTTAAACAAATTTTAACTAAACCTGGGGTTTAATATAACACATAGGCAGCCACGCAGGCAACATAACTCTCCATCGATCATCGCCTCTTTCCCTCTTCTGAGTTCTGACCTCCGACGCCCCTCGGGCCCTCACTTAGCCGGCCTCACCCCACGGCTCACGCCCCTGCTCTGACGACCTCTCCTCCGGAGGCAACGACGATCTCTGCAGCTCTGCTCTTCTTGTCCAGTCGCCTCTTCTAAGTTTTGACCTCTTAGAATCATCTCTCTCTCTCTCTCTTTGTTCTCTACTTCTCTCACAAGTACATTAACAAGAAAAATTTGATAAACTTGTTCTTAAACAATTGAATTTGTTCTTTAATTTGATGAACTTCTTGATTTAGGTTTGGTTTAGGTATAATGTTAAATGTTAATGGATTTATGAAATTATGAATTAAGTATAAAGAATATTAAGAGATATTTCACAAGAAAACCATCAATCATGAATTTGTTCTTAGTTTGATGAATTTGGTTCTTAGTTGATAAGTCAATGTGGTTCTTGAATGTGCTCTTAAATTTGACGAGGTTATTGATTTAGGTTTTGTTTAAGTTAATTTTGTAAATAATTTGGTTCTTAATTTGTTAAATTCAATAAGTTTGTTGAATTTTGTTTGATATTCATGCCTTTATTTTGAATTTGGTTATGATTTCTCGTAATTAGATTAGGATTGGTAAGCTTTTTGCTGTATTTTGTTATGATGCAAAATGTTTTTTCATGATTTCGATTAATTTGCAAGGTGATATGATGCTCTTGATTATCAAATTTCATTCTTTGGTACTTGAATCTAACTTATGCTCCTTCAGAACTTCTAACTTTTTGCTAAATTTTGTTATTATCTTTTTTTAGTTTAATTTATTAATCTCTAATCTTTATTGTTAACAGATACATTTGATATATTTTGCAGAAATGTATACCATAGAACTTCAAATTTTATGAAGGACACACAATGAAAGCCTCACAAATCAACGTAACTTCTATTTGATTTTCATTTATTTTTTAGTTTAAGGCTTTGCTATATGTTTTCTAGTGACTATTTGCTTTTATTATGATATCGAATGTTATAACCACTAAGTTGTGTGACCCGTCGCGCGTTGCGGTGACATCACCGTATTTGTATCACACGATTACTTCATCATGTGTGTTACGGTGGGTAATGGTACAAACAAAAGGACGTGTCTAAAGTTTGTAATGTTTGTTGCTTTGGATAATTACTTAATCTAGAATACATTTAAACAAAATAAGATTATCATACCTTCAGAAGTTGGATGTATTCTTACAAAATTAAGTAATTAAACTCTCAGCTGCTACTAAGATAAAATTACAATGGTGAACATTCAAAAACTTCACCCACACTTGAGTCACCTAACATCTAGAACCGGTCATTCCCATTAGCTTAACCAACTCCTACTAAGATAAAATTGCAATGGTGAACATCCAAAAACTTCATTCTCACTTGTGTCACCTGACCTATTGAACCAGTACTCCCCATCAGCTTAACCACAACTGCATTCTTGATTTGAGACTCCATGTTTCAATTCCTGAATGAATGTCCAAAATTCGACCTGCTTTACCAAAATATGATTTGACCACTTCAATTATATTGCGTCCTAAGTCATACTATCAATCGACGACAACACATGAGGGCAATAAAAGAAAAGAGAAGGCCTAAATATAGATTAGGTATATCTACGCGTTATGTTAATAAACCAGAGTAAGCCTAAATGGTAGAACTCAGTTTCTAGGACTGTTTTATCAATTCATACATTTTGTTTGGACGGAAAAAAGGGGAGGATTTCACTCCAAATAAAATAAAAGATGAAAATTAACCCGTATAGAAAAGATACCCACATTCTTCTTCATCAACAAAAAACGAAATTCTTAATAGTTCATTTTCTCGTCGGTGCTCTAAATCATCATTTCGCCATATGATGTACCTTTAGCCGATTACGCGTTAGAATGACTATGCGACCGAACTTCTCTTGCTCGACCTTTGCCGGATCTGAACCGCCTTTCCTGTGATGAAATTAATCATTGAAATTGTAACATCAGACATTAGCTCAAAAATAAAGCCACAGAGATGGTGTCGTGTCGCACGTGACTCGTAGGGCGTTACCTCGTTACTGTTCGGCCATCCATGTTACTTTCTTAATAAACAATTGTTTTCCTGCAGCTATCTGTTGATCATGTATATTAAAAAAAAACATCTAAAGACTTAGCTATCTGTTGAACATGTATATTCCAAAAAAAAAAAACATCTAGAGCCAATAGTGGCTCTAAGTCTCTAATTATGAAAAACATGTTAAGAAGATTATGTTCAATAAAGAAGCCACGATTATTTTGTATGAGGGTGTATTTAGGTAAATTAACTGATTTAATTTGAAGCACAACAAAATAAACAAACCCACCATGCCAATCAAATTTCTTAGAAGCCGGCCATTAACATATTTTTATCATTTGCATCTAAGGGCACTCTGTCCTCTTCACCCTGATTGTTGTTGCCAACCACTTAGTTAATGAGATCTGAAACTCAAACCACAACAAACCTTAAAAAAAAGTGCATTGATTTTGAAATTCATATAAAGGATACATGTGTATAACACAATACTGACACATGCATATGTGTTCACGTACAACTCATAAATCAAATACTTGACCCAAAGCTAAATTGTTGATGATATAATATTTGTATTCTTTAGATATATACAATTCAAGAAACAGTTTTACCTTTAGGTTCCAAACTATTTAAATGATTTATTTTTTCACTTACTACCATGTGATCCATTAGCCATAGTAGAAAGTTAAAGAACAAACCATGTTTTTGATAGAACCTTGGTAAAGGTTTATACGCCAACGGTAACCCTATCAAGTTCTGCGTAATCAAATTTTTAATAATTACACATAAACAGTCTAAATTTTACAGGAAATCTACAACATGCTGGACCTTTATGATGCAGTTTTAGAAGCAATCAAATGGCTAGAAACTCAAAAGATTAATCAAAAGCCTTCAAAACCTTCAAAGGTTCTTGAGAGAACCCTAACAACCTTGAGATAAACGCTACAAATAAAAGATACGATAACTATAAATAAAATGCTTGAAATAAGGAAATAAATATTATTCAAATCTCTGGATAATCTTCTCTTTGTTATGCACTTTGATTGTTACCCGCATCACTTTATTACAAAAGCAAATAGGCATTTGAAAAGCCATTATACCAGCAAATGCAGAGAAAAAACAGTCAACGGAATACATGGAGCCTAGCCCACTCTACGGGTTATATCACATTGCTAATCCGAGATCTTAGGCCATCAATTCAAGAACCTGAATACTTACTATGTAGACTTTACACACGTATCCTCTTCATGAATAGTGTCCTATTTTCAGTCCATATATGACCTAGCACTATAAATATAAACAATTTAAAAAAAGTCAATCCTTATGAATTATTAACAATATTCCTTTAAAAAGTAAGAAAAATAAGAGGAAACTAAATGGTGAAATGGAAAACATAGATAGGAATAGAACTGGTGCGATATATCTTAGTTTATATGAGAGTTGACAACAGTATAGAACCTAGGCTAGAGTGAGTCAAATTTGGTTAATATCTTTAAACATATAGCAATAGTAAGAAAAGCAAAAATCAAATATACCCAATGTTTTAAAAATTGGTTTTAAAGTTAAACCGAAAAAGTTTCCATGGCCTATCTTTTGAGCCATGGGTAGTGGAGCTACTACCTTGGCTAGGCACCCTCACACTTTGAGGTATTCATAGGATGGTTTTCTTTTCCACCATAGCTTGTATGGGGTTTCATCCCTTTTCTTGTGGGCTTTCAACGATCATTTCTTTTCTCTTGTGTTTGAGATAGTTTTTGAAATCAACTCAACTTGGTGGTAATTTCTTGATCGTGGAAGCAACTTGGAATGTCTCGTTGAGCATCATTCCCTCTGCATGTATATCATGAAGAATGATTTGTAATTCTTGGATTTTACTCATAACAGTTTTTGAGTCTATCAAAGTCCAAGAATTTAGTCACCACAACTTCTTTGTACCTGTACTTCGGTTTTGTATTTACATTCCAAGGATTCCCACAGTTCCTTGGCCTTATTCACCTTACAATACACATTGTAAAGCGAGGCCACCAAACCATTAAGGACATAGTTTTTGCACAAGAACTCAGAATGTTTCTAAGCTTGAATCGCGCTCACAGATTGTGCACCATTTCCCCTTCAGAAACGAAAACTTGGGGAGAGGTTTCAATCAAGAACCTTGCAAGGTTCAAATTTGTCAAATAGAAGAGCATATTTTGTTGGAAGGTTCTACTGTGCTAGGCAGCGGTGCAACCGTCACAGTGGTAACAGCAAAAGAAGAGGTGCACACAATAGAGACACCAGTAGTCGGCGGTGGCTAAGACGAATCCATTCTGAAAACTAACTAAGAACAGTTAGTAAATTCGTACACAGAGTGTATACCAATCTGTTTAAGTTTGTTAGAAATAAAGAGATACGATGCAGGTAATTTGATCGTTTGATCACTACAATCAATTACAATGCATGAAATACTGAACAAAAAATTAGGAGATAAAATACAACAGGATGAAATATCATGAACAACCGTAAGTCAAATCCGTGCAAACAGACTAAAGAAACGGGGTAAAAAAAATAAAACGGAACCGGACTTGTGTTTGACACAATTCGCTTAAATAGATCCGTCGTCTGTTCCCAGGGTACACCGGCCCAAAGCAGTATATTGCCGGACTTGATTACTTGAAGAAAAAATAACTAGAGAGAGATCAATTGCAGAAGATTGTGTGTATATGATTTCGTCTGTTTTCTTATTGACGTTTTTTTTTTCCATTCATATAGACACTCGGAAATAATAACGCAGTTATAATGATTAAACAACGTTAATGAGCATTAATGACTATCGGTTATGAATGTAAACGGTCATGGCCAAGTCATTTTTCGGTCCAAAACAACTCCTTTTGGATCAACAAAAATTTCCTCGCATGGATCAAGATTTCCAGAGCGGCATTCATAAGGTAAGGAGACATAGTAAAACAAACCAAGAGCTTAACCAAAGGCTTGAAGTCTTATCATATAAACTAGACAAACTTTTGTTCCCATACTAATATGGGACAAGATGCAACTTGAGATTTGACATCTCACTCACCTTAGTGAAAATACACACTTTTTCCAACTTCAAGGTTGTAGTGCATTGGAACAAGATGCAACTTGAGATTTGACATCTCACTCACCTTAGTGAAAATACACACTTTTTCCAACTTCAAGGTTGTAGTGCATTGGAACGATTAGATATTTAATCCATACATTTCTTGTTATTTTGGTTGCTCTTAATGAGCTAGTCATTAACATATTTTTCTGTCGTTTAAATAAAATTATAAACACGGTTTCACATTTTCATGATAGAGGTTCAAATGAGAAGTTTGGTTTGAGTAAGAATGATAAGAAGGAATTTCAACAATTGGATCTTGATCTAATAAAAGAAGAATGAGTGATATTTTAGTTTTAGCCATCTTTGTTGACTTATTTATCTACTTCCCCTATTTTTTAAAAACATTTATAACTTTCACATACGACATTATTTTTTTTAAAAAAAAATTACACCATAAAAACGTGCATTTTTATCTTTAAAACGTGTATAGTGTTGCTATATAAAATTTAAAAAAAAATACTTTTATGATTTTTTGACACAATGTTCAGATCATTGTGTTATTATGTTAAAATGTTCAGATCATTATGTCATTGTTACAAAAATATATATAGTGTTGCTATATATAAAACTAAAAAAGTTACTCTTTCAGTTTTTGACATCATATGACACAATGACTTGTATATTTTGACACAATATGACATAATGATATGAACAATTTTTTACACAATATGGCACAATGATATGAACATTTTGACACAATAACACAATTATTTGAACATTTTGATACAATCGAAAGAGTAAAGAATTTTAATTTTATATATAACAACACCGTACGTGTTTTAAAGATAAAAAACACTCGTTTTTATGGTGTAACTTACAAAAATAATGTCGTATCTAAGAGTTATAAAGGTTTTAAAATAGGGGGAATTTGATAAAAAATCAAAAATGTCCTTCTATTTTTTGGTTTCTTTAGTTTTTCTCTCTAATTCTATAATAGAAAATTTTGGGTCATAGATTTTCTCATTTAATTGAAAATCTAATGACAATTCTTTCTTATTCTTCTTATTCTTCTTATTCAAACTAAACTTCTCACAATAAACTCACATATATTTTCACATGTACAAATGAATTTTACATCAATAAAACTGCGGTTGATAGAGTTACTATTAGACTAGACGTTAGCTTGGAGAACAAGATAGATGTATTGTATAGTCTAGGGTGTAAAGTGTAACATCATGTATTATTTATAGGTGTCGATATCAATGAGAATAGACAGACAATTTGATTCTATCATGGTATCATTGAGATAGGATTTGCCTATTTTTCTCCAAAAATTTCTCAATCACGTTATTCTCTCCTCTCTCTCCAATCTCGACATTCTGCCTCCCTCTCCAGTCATCTTCATCGTCCTCCTTCAACCCTAATACTCACCTTCATCTCCAAACTTCTTCTACGCCTCAAAATGTCATCAATCCACCCAGCGCTAACCGTTACCAACATCACAAATTACATTCCCATCACCCTTGAACAGGACACGGATGAATATCATACGTGGGCCGAGTTGTTTCGTATACATTGTAGAGCGTATCAAGTCATCTCTCATATCATCCCAGAAGAACGCGATGAACCAGACATCGCCAAACCGGCCGCAAGCGACGGTGCGAAAGCAACGACCTCTGACGATGCAGAGAAGAAAGCTCTCTGGAAGCGCCTCGACTCCGTCGTTTTACAATGGATGTACAGAACTATAAGCCACAAACTAATGAAGAATGTCTTGACCATTGATACAACTGCTGAAAAGGTATGGAATTCTTTGAAGAAACATTTTCATGATAACCAAAATATACGGGCTGTGAACCTTCAAACTCGATTCGTTAATACAAAACTTGATAACTTTGCTGATGTTTCGTCGTATTGCGAGGCTTTGAAATCCCTCGCGGACCAACTTGCTGACGTTGGTCACAAGGTTGATGATCACAGATTGGTACTCCAAGTAATTGCAGGTCTAAATGAAAAATTCGATGGGGTTGCGATGCTATTACAACAAGCCGATACTCTACCCGACTTCCACACCGCTCGATCGAAACTCATACTCGAAGAAACAAGAAAGGCGCAGCAAAATCCGACACCTACAGCGTTAAACGTCACTATCGGCACATCGTCGGAACAGCCGACCGCCTCTGTCACTCCGGCAACGGCTCCGCAAGGCCTGGTCGGAATGCGACCCCCCCCCCCCCCCGCAACCTCCACAACAGCAACGAAATTTTAACAGGGGGGGAGGGCGCAATTTTGATAATCACTACCGTAATGGAAATTATCGTGGCAATTATCGTGGACGCCGGAATGGAAATCGAGGTCGCAGTGCTTATTCTAATGGAAGTTATTATCAACCAAGTTTACAAACACAGTATCCGATGCAATACAACAATAATTGGAGTCATCCACAAATAAATTGGACTGGGCCACCTTGCCCCTACCCCACTGTTGGGCCAAATTATCCGCCTCCTAGACCAAATGGCGCTGGCATACTTGGACCGGTCCCTACAAATATTCCGCAAGCCATGCATACGGTGTCCTATACTCCGACTTTCACTCAGGATCCGCAATGGGTACTTGACTCTGGTGCAACACATCACATGTCCAACTACACAGGTAATCTCTCAACCTATGCCCATAATAGTATTTCAAACCATATAGTCGTTGGCAATGGCGTTCATATCCCCGTTAATGGTGTAGGACAAACTGTTTTACAACACCCTTTTCCACCTCTAAAACTCAAAAATATTCTTATTGCCCCAAATATAATCAAAAACCTTTTATCCGTTCGCCAACTCACAACTGACAATAAAATTTCTATTGAATTTGATCAATTTGGGTTTCTTGTGAAGGACTACCAGACGCGGATTCCTATCCTCCGATGTAATAGCACGGGGGACCTTTATCCCCTTTCTATGCCTTCAAGCCAAGTCACTTCACCATCCGCATTTGCCGCCATGTCACAGGACCTATGGCACCATCGCCTAGGCCACCCGGGTGTTTCTTTGTTAAGACATTTGAACAATAAGAAGTTTATTTCAGTTTCTAAACCTTTGAATAATGATTTGTGTGGTTCTTGCATTTTGGGGAAACATGTTAAACTTCCTTTTTATGATTCTATGACACAAACACACTTGCCATTTGATATAATTCATAGCGATCTTTGGACCTCACCGGTCCAAAGCTCTAGTGGCCACAAATATTATGTATTCTTTCTTGATAATTATACGAATTTTTTGTGGTCCTATCCGATACAAAATAAAAGCCAAGTGTTCGAAATATTCAAAAATTTTCACACCATGATCCACACCCAATTTAACCTCAAAATAAAGACGCTTCAATGCGACAATGGGACAGAATATAACAATGCCCAATTTCACAATTTTTGCAACCAAAATGGTATGTTATTCCGGTTTTCTTGCCCTCACACCTCCCCTCAAAATGGCAAATCCGAAAGAAAGATCCGCTCAATAAACAACATGATTCGGACCCTCCTAAACCACGCCTCCCTCCCACCCAACATGTCGCACCATGCTCTACAAATGACCACCTACCTCCTAAATATCCTACCCCACAAAACCAAAAACTTCTCCACCCCCACCTTTTTACTCTACAATAAACATCCCTCCTACACTCACCTCCGCACCTTCGGGTGCCTTTGCTACCCGCTTACACCCTCAACCACCATTACCAAATTAGAAAACCGGTCGTCCCCATGCGTCTTTCTAGGATACCCTTCCAATCATAGGGGGTACAAGTGTTTACAACTATCCGATCACAAAGTTCTTGTGTCTCGTCACGTTGTTTTTGACGAACAAAACTACCCGTACCGAAACAAAAACACCACCCCACCCGCTTATTCCTTCTTGGATGACGGAATCCATCCCACATACTGGCAACATGTCTCTTCCACTCCTCTATTCGAACCACAGTTGGCGGTCCCACAGCCATTCTCTCCACAACCCAACATCTCCCCTATTTCCTCTCCCCAACCCTCCTCCTCGGCCCACACAAGCCCATCACCCAGCCCGCCCCATCATAACACACCCGACAGCCCACCTCCCACATCGCCTCCAATCCAAACACCGTCCCACCCACCTCCGCCTCCACCACCCGTCACCCGGTCCATGACCACCCGCTCCATGGCGGGAATCTCTAAGCCAAAACAAATCTTCAACCTCAACACCACTTCTCCTCCTATTCCCATTCCGAAAAACGTGTCCGAAGCCCTTAGCGTGCCGGTATGGAACCATGCTATGACTGATGAGTTTAATGCTCTTATCGGTAATAGTACTTGGGAGCTCGTGCCTCGTACGTCGGATATGAATGTTATACGGTGCATGTGGATCTTTAAACATAAATTAAAATCTGATGGTTCTTTAGAGCGCTACAAAGCGCGACTTGTTTGTGATGGCAGGTCTCAGCAGGTGGGCATCGACTGTGATGAAACTTTCAGCCCGGTGGTAAAACCAGCGACTATACGGATGGTTCTTAGTATTGCACTCGCACAAGGATGGGACATAAATCAACTAGATGTAAAGAACGCATTCCTTCATGGGCACCTTCACGAGACCGTCTTTATGCACCAACCCGCGGGTTTTCGGCACCAATCTTTCCCCAATCATGTCTGCAGGTTAAAGAAATCTTTATATGGGCTCAAACAAGCACCCCGGGCCTGGTACCAAAGATTTACAGATTTTGTTACAACACTGGGTTTCCAACACAGCTCTTCTGACCACTCACTATTTATTTACCGACATGGTCAAGATACAGCTTATCTACTTCTGTATGTAGATGATATCATATTTACAGCATCCTCTGCGATTCTGCATTCTCGAATAATGGCCAGTCTTTCCTCCGAATTTGCTATGAAAGACATTGGGCCGTTATCCTACTTCCTTGGCATCTCAGTGAAACGAAATGCTCAAGGGATGTTTCTCACCCAGAAAACTTATGCCGCAGACATTTTATCCAGAGCAAAAATGGCAGACTGCAATCCGGTACAAACACCTGTTGACACCTCGGGTAAACTAAGCAGTTCTGATGGAGACCCAGTTGATGACCCCACCTCTTACCGTAGTCTTGCCGGGGCTCTCCAATACTTAACTTTCACCCGCCCCGACATCTCATATGCCGTTCAGCAAATATGCATGCACATGCATGACCCACGCTCTTCTCATCTCTTAGCATTAAAACGTATTCTCCGATATCTCAAGGGAACACTGGACCTCGGTCTCTTCATGCCTTGCCATACCCCGACCACTCTTATCGCATACACTGATGCTGATTGGGCTGGTTGCCCAGATACTCGCCGGTCCACCTCTGGGTATTGTATTTATTTCGGGGATAATCTCATCTCCTGGTCATCGAAACGTCAGTCCACCGTCTCTCGTTCCAGTGTCGAGGCTGAATATAGAGGTGTTGCCCACGCCGTAGCAGAGATATGTTGGTTGCGAAACCTGTTACTAGAACTCGGCCGACCCCCAACTCGCACCTCTCTAGTTTACTGCGACAATGTTAGTGCAATCTACATGACCGGAAATCCCATCCAGCATCAAAGAACAAAGCACATTGAAATAGACATACATTTTGTTCGTGATCAAGTGAAACGTGGCAACATACGTGTCCTACATGTTCCCTCTCGCTACCAGTTCGCCGATATCTTCACCAAAGGCCTACCTAGAGCATTATTTTTAGATTTTCGTACCAGTCTAAGCATCCGTTCACCTCCTCCTTAGACTGAGGGGGTATATTAGACTAGACGTTAGCTTGGAGAACAAGATAGATGTATTGTATAGTCTAGGGTGTAAAGTGTAACATCATGTATTATTTATAGGTGTCGATATCAATGAGAATAGACAGACAATTTGATTCTATCAGTTACGTGTTGTAGCGAAAAGGACATATATTGGCGGTCCTAATTTTGTTGGAAGGTTTCGTATCGGAGGTTTGGTGGTCCACCAGATTGTGGTGTCTCATAAATAGTTAATATTGATTTACTATATGGGCGTTAATGAAGGAATAATATGGGTATAAAATAGTTGCATCACTTTATCATAGACGTAAAAAATGAAACTAAAAAAAGGTTATATAATAAATTTAAAATTAGAAGTCACATGCATAACAAATCAAATATAAGACCTAAAGTTTATATTATAACTCTCGTGCTAAATTATATTGGACTTGAAAAAAAAATAAAAAAAAATCAAAATAATTAATTAATTATGCAGATTTCCATTATTTTTATGGTTTGTAATGTTGTATATTCCGTGTTTTTTGTATATAATTGGTATTTATATATAGAGGCGAAAGGTAACATGCCTTGAAATGTATTTTGAATCTTGTACGGTTCTCTAAGTCACGTCGCCCAATAACTATCAACTACTATTCCTATTATACTATATATTATTTATGTTAACTTATATGTACTCGCTAGTGATATTGTTAATGCCATGTTTGCTATTCATAAAATTCCACGTGATAGTACTTTTTTTCATATATGTTTTTTTTACTTTTAAGAATTGGGATCCTGTATTTATAATAATTGTTTGATTTAAATTACGATTTGATGGGTGGTTCGGTTGGTATATCCTTAGATTTTTCAGTGGGGGTGGCACGAGTTCTATCTATTAACTTAAAATTGTTAATAATATAATACGTTACAAGTCGTATTATGTATAATACAAAAAGTATGTATTAAAATTAACCGAAACGATATCAATATGATTTAAAAGTAAATATAGATGAAACTTTATAAAGAATATTTCTGTTAAAAAAATACATTTAATGAAACTTAATTACACTTGTATCAAAATAAAAACTCTCTTTACCTACTATACATTTTCTGTCATTTAGGTTGTAGCCAAAACTTTTTTTTTTTATAGAGACTAAAGTTTAAATCTTGGTAAAGTGAAATTTTGTGAAAAATAAAAAATTATTGTTCAATAAAAAACTACACCTTTTCTAGTTGTAATGAACCAATTAGAGAACCGTACAAGATTCAAAAATACATTTCAAGGCATGTTACCTTTCGCCTCTATATATAAATACCAATTATATACAAAAAACACGGAATATACAACATTACAAACCATAAAAACAATGGAAATCAAATCCCTAATTTCATTTGTGCTCCTCTCTCAAGCAATCATCAATGGTGTTAATCATGTCAAAGCTCAAAATCCAGCCCCAGGCCAACAAGTTGCCAAATGCGGTAAACAAGACAGCCTAAAATCCGATCTCCAACTAAAACAACGAGATAAAGCATTGAACAATCTAATAGAAGAACTCGCAGCTCGAAAAAACTATGATGGTTTTGCATCCAACGGTTTTAATAGCGGTATGATTAATGGATCAATTTACTCCATGGTTCTTTGCCCCCCAAATATCAAAAAGGAAGCTTGTCAAGAATGTATCAAAACCACCATCCCATTTCTTAAAAACAACTGCCCTAAACAAAACGAAGGCGTCACTTGGACGATATTACAAAATCACCACTGCATGGTGCGTTACACGGATTTTCCGTCTCAGGGACAGCTTGCCGAGTGGGTTTCGACTAGCTTCTATTCTTTCATGTCTGGGGCTCCTGGTACAGCTGTTGAGTTGGAGAACGGGTTGAATAATCTGGCGAACAAGTTGAAGGGGATGGCAGCAGTAGATGATATCAATAAGAAGTTCGGGTCTGGGTCCGTAACTTATGGACCGGGTGGTTCGCACACTTTGTATGGGTCCATGCAGTGTGTTCCCGATATAGGAAAGGACACGTGCTTGAAATGTTTAAGTGATGCAACTAATGAGATCCATAAGTGTTGTAGCAAAACAAGGAAAGGGAGCGGAAGAGTCTTGGCCATTAGTTGTTCTTTTCGATATTCACATGGAAATTTTCTTCTCTAGCCAATTTATTATATGTTATAAAGTTTGTATAAAACATTTATGATATGTTCAAAATTATAGTCTATCTATAATTCTATATAATCTGCAACTTCCATTGTGGTGTAGTGGTAAGAAGTCTATGTTCTCTACTTATGACACAAGTTCAATTCTTACGGGCAACACTTTGGAAAGGGCATTAACGATGAGGGGAGACTTGGGGCTGTAAGGTCACAAGTTCGATCCCTGAGCTCCCAGGTTTTACCACCCGGCCGCTCGCGGAGGTGAATTTTTCCTGGAATGAGCTCAACTGGTATAAATAATCCCCGGGTTTTCCGGGGCATTCGTTGGCCGTTCAAAAAATAATAATAATAATAATTCTATATATTCTAGATGGAGTCCTTTTGCATGAGTTGATTTGGATTAAACTCATATACTCGATAAAGGAAAGATGTGAAACTAGCGGATTGTGGAATTATTATTTTATTTTATAGTTAACTTAAAAATATATTTTGGGTTACTCAAATTGCCGTTTTTTGTTTCGAAATGGTTTCATAAAGTGTAAGTATAGTTCATGAGCTTGCAAAATGTTGCAGAAATTGACTCAAAAGCTAACGGACAGTTAAGTTTCCTATTTAATCAGAATACCCAATATTTCTTTTTTGCACTCGACTCTTCTAATTTACTAAAGAGTTAACTGCAAAAACCGCCATTCAATTCGAGTTTACCTAAATTGCGATTCATATCCTCAATATAAAAGTTCCACGAACTTCTTTAGCTCGTCGATCTCATGTAGTTGCTTGAGTTCCTCTGCTCCTCCTATGTACTTACCGCGATGAAAACCCTATGTAGGTCTAATGGTCTTTTTAATCCCAACTTCACTTCCTTCTACCATGATGCTCTGTAATTCGTCTAGGAACCTTGAGTCCATCGACAAATCACGTTCATCGATCGACACATGGAATCCAGGTAGAATCGATTAAATGGTGTGGCATGCCACGAACGTTGACCAGACCACATATAGGCTCGTCATGTACAGAACCATGCACTCGTTTTTCTTCTCCCGGAATTGAAATCACATGGTTAGATTTCTTCAATTTTCTTTGTCGTCATGACATTGTTTGGATCCGGTGGACGTTGTGACGCCCACTCCCAGACTTGACCCTAGGAGAGGTCACGCATCGGATTTACTCATGAACACAAGGTACAACAGATATAACTAAAGCAACGAAAATTTAAAACTTCTATCTAATAAGCCAAGTACTACAACTAGGGGAGATAATTTACATAAGGTAACTCTAACTATAGCTATGATTTATTACTATGTCTATGTTAGCTCTTCAAAACGTGTGTTATAACCAATATGATTCCGTTAAGTGATCTTTCTTAAATAAAAAATAGAGTTCAATTCAGTAAGCATTTATGTTTTCATTTCAGAAAACAAACAGATTTTAGGTGTGTTTTAATATAAAGTTTGTAAAAGTCAAAAATATTTTATTGTTATTTGTTTTCGATCTGATTGACACGAGATCCTGAATATTTTTCAAAAAATATTTCAAAATATCTTGGTTCTCCGAAGGATATTTTTGCCCAAGATTAAACTCATTCTTGGAAAATGAAAAATCGTACTTCTGTCTTCTGAAGATGCTGGTTGATGGCATGACTCACAAGCATGGAGCAAGAGGGAATTAGAAGCTAAGGGGGGAGTTTCTTAGAAGCTAATGAAAGCCTCACTTGCAAGTGGTTTAGTGATATGATCATGTTCCAGCCATGCAAGCTCTACTGCAACTAACTTAAAGATTCAAAGTTGAAGATCAATTACACATTGAAGACTAGCTTTTGAAGTCTAGAGTTTACAATGTTAACGACAGATACATCACACGACAAGGGGGAGTTTGTTAGTGCAAAATATGTGTTTAGCAAAGTCTGTGTCGTATGATGTCATCTAGACATGTTGTTAGTTGATAAAGAGAGTTGAGTTCAAGTATGTATGAGTGGGAGAATGAAGTCACCGAATGAGTGGCGAATGACCGCCGAATGAGGTCATTCGGTGGATGTTACGTCTATAAATAGCATTCTTCATTCTGTCACTAAAGCTTTGGTCAAGAGTGTTATTGTGTGAGAGTTCATTCCCTGAGTCTTTCTTTGTACCGACTAACCACCGAATCAATACAACATCTCTTGTAATTTATTATTTTGTACATTTCACAATGGTTCTATACTTGATACACTGAGCAAGATCCTCCCACACTAGTTTACAAAATGATTATACCTAAAGTAGCATGAGCAAGCCCCTCGAAAATAATTATCGAACTTAATACTAACCAAGCAAGAATAAAAGCACGTTCGTTGCTTCTCTACTCATTTGACACCCCTTGTTCGTTTGGTTACGATACAAATTTAGGGGTTTCAACTCGTTCTCGTCGGATAATCCTAGATTTTTTCTTTTTTCCTTTATGTTTCTTCGCTAGAGATGATATTGAAAAGGAAGAAGACGAGTCGAACCCTTGGGGAGTTGTGGCAGAATTGGGGATATATGAGGTGGTTGATTCAATAGATACGGGAACGGAGGTGAGGTCGATGGAGACTAGATCGATTTTGTGAATTCTTAAGTCGTGAATTAAGGCTTTTCCATGGAGCTGAATGGAGATTAGATTGATTTTGTGAGCGGAAATGCGGTGAAACATAAGACTACAACAAGAAGATGGCACACCTTCTATATAAAGTGGATCCCTTGTTTTTTTACGAGACTACAACAATGACACGCATAAATGTGTGTCATCTTTTCTTCTGATTATAAAAGATATGACATTTTTTATGACATACACTTTTATATCATAAAACTAGCGTGTGTGTCACAATTCGAGTGTCATTAAAGGTAAATTTTATAGTACACTACTAAAAAGGGGCCTTTAATGACATGTGAACTATCACACACAGTGGTATTATGACACGTAAATTAGTGTGTCATGAAAAACCTGTCATAATTTCTAAAATTTAAAGTGCAGATGACGTGCATATTCGCGTGTCATAAAAAACACGTAGTACAATAGTTGTTAAAAATGTGCGTCATCTCACGCCGTCACTTTATGTTTTCATCTCACTCCGTCACTTTATATTTGCATCTCCCTCGCTACAAAATTATTCTTTTCCCGCTTTTCTATTTCTTCTCCATTCTGTTCCGCTTACACAAATCATTTAAAGCCCTAATTCTCAACTCTATCTCCTTTATGCTCTTACGATTCTCCATTTTGAAGCCCCTCCATTTTTGAAAAGCCCTAATTCAGCTCCTCTCTGTTCTACCCTAATTGTATGAAACAACCCTCCATTTACGAACCCTTATAGTCACCATTTGCCAGTCCAATGGGAGGATGGGAGTTCTACACCGCACTTGTCTGATTTGTAGGCAAAATTGAAGCCCTAATTTAACGGGAGGATGGGATTTCTACAACGGTAGAATCCAAATCTCCCTCCCTCCCTCTCTCTCTCTTTCTCTCTCAAGCCTGGAAAACATGTGTCCAAGGAAAATCTTGATGCTCCAAAATCAAATGAGTCAAGTGATTCTGTAGGTGACAAACCAACTGGTTCTGTCAAATTGACACATTTGGAGCAAGCTATTAAAATGAAAGAAACTGAGAAGAAAATGAAAACTTTTGAAAATGAAAATTTTGCTAAAGGCCAAGATCTCTTTTATGAAAAAGACTTAGTAACAGCTAGCAACACAACCACAACTGGATGTTAATGCAATTCCGGTTGCTCCTACAAAGTCTGTCAAGTTTAGTGGTGTTGGTTTTGGATAAGTTTCTGAAAAATCTGAGGTAAATCAAAAGAAATCTCAGGTAGTTCAAAAAAATGATAAGAAATTGAAAGGCAAAATGGAAACTGGTGAATCATCTCAGAAAATCAGAATGTATTGTCTCAAAGGTAGTAATACCATATTCTCTGATGAGATGTTCCCGTTATGCTGTGTTGATCCAAAACAGGTTGCTAAGGTGTTTTATGCTGAGTCTGAGGAGAGTTGTGTGTCTGATCATGGTAGTGGGGAAAGTGGATCGTTGCTAAAACTTAGAACGAATCCAAATGATCAGGGTTCTCAAAAGTCATACACTCCAAACGATCAGAAATCTGTTTCAAAACCAAAAAACGTCCATCTTTACAATAGTTATAAAACTGGCGTAAAACTGTAAAAGAAAATGTCAAAAATGAGGTGCTACGAAAAACCTTGGCATGAATGAAGTTTATCAAGATGAAAGGACTCATTGTTGTCATAAGACTATGAGGGTAATTCTTAGTCTAATCTTGTAAAATTTCGGATAAAAAGTGACCGGCTTACAAGCTTATGGTCTTTTTATGTCATTTAATTTCGTAGTACCTAAATTGAGTCAAAGTGGTTTTTTTATTAAGTTTGGTAGATTTATAAACTAATATAGGGATTATTGTAAATCTATTCAACACAATACAATCAATAAAGAACAAATTTGGGTTATAACCTCTTTAACTTTCACTTCGTGGATATTTAGGTTTTTTAACAGCTTTTAGGTTTTTTAAGATAACTTACATCACACTTACATTTTGCCGAATTTAACCTTTAACATTCTAATTATAAGACTTACACCTTAACCAAGAGAATGTTAATTTAAACATACTCAAAATTAGTTAGGTCACGGGACTTTTGAGTTAGTTTTAAACATGGATTGATACTATCAACTGTACAAATGAATTTCACATGTTAGAAAACTGGTCGATATGTGGTTGATAGAGTTACGTTTTGCAGCGAAAATGACATATATATATTGACGGTCCTAATGTCGTTGGAAGGTTTCATATGGGAGGTTTGGTGGTTCTTGGTCCCAAAAATTGTGGTCTCTAGTATTTCTTTAATTATTTTGTAAATTTTATTACTTTTATCAAGTGTTATTTTTTTATCGATATTGTAAATTCCTTTGCAAAACTTTTATTTACTTTGAAAATTATATAACTAGATTTTACTGTTTGTGCGTTGTGACGAAGATAACGTAGATACATAAAATAATTGCATTGCTACGTTAAAAAATGACAAAGAAAATGAAAACAAAAAAGTCATACGTAAACTTAACGGTGTAAAACTAAAATAAAATAAAATCTTAAAAGAAAAAATATAAGAAAGGAAACAAAAGATTGCCGAAGAAAAAAAATAAATAGCGAAACGCTCTAAGGATCAACCTATGAGCTAATTAATGTTGTATTACACGATTTTGCTCGTTGCATCACCGACTCTCTTATTAATTATGTCGCGTTTACATATGTTTATTACTTGTACTTTGTTAATATAGTTAATAATAATAATTTAAAATATACACATATCATTAAATGATTGATAATAATAATAGCATTTTAAAAAATTATGGTTGTCATATGTGTCAGACAAGTGAGTCGATCCGCGCTTCGTGGCGGAGCCGAACCGTTTTAGAAAGTCGGTTAGCGAAACCATAAGACATGAGTTGTGCTAAGTTCAAAGAGATCAAGTCATCAAGGCCATATTATGCATCCAAAATGCTCATTTGTACCATTTTAGATAGTATAAAGCAAAAAAAACCTATATAATTAATTTCTAATCTCTCAGTTCAAACGAAGGACATTTAAGAATTATAATCAACTCTAGACCTGAACATGAAAGTCTTAATAACTCAATATTGAAAGTTTCTAATTTTTATGCGCAAACAAAATAAAGAAAAATTAGAACAAAGAACAATGAAATATTCAATTTCCCTTTAATGCCAAACCGGATTAATTCCCATGACTGACCTAAGCCCATTAGGTATTTGAGTAAAACAACAAATACATACCTTCCATCACGTACTGAAACGATAAGTGATTGTGTTAAATACAATATCAAACCAAAACAAAAACACTAACCATCAGTTGAACTTCAACATCGAGAAATTAAAGTACAAAAGGCGTCAAAGAACATAAATTACCACGAAATCCTGCAAAGAAACTAAACGACATCATAAAAACGAAGAAAATCAAATGGCAAACCAAACACAAAGTCACATACCTGGGTAAGTTTGCACCAACACCACTGTCGTGCTACATTATAATACAATATCCCTAATCAATTATCAAACATTCATAAGCACCAAGTGAGTCTTACTATTAACTTAGCCCTAAATTAAGAAAATAATTATTCTCTAATTGAGTTGTTAGTTATCAATTTAACCCTAAAATCACGATCCATGTTATCCTACAATCGAAACTAAAAACGAACCTCAAAGATCCAACTCACGTGCGAAGAGCTTTAAAGTTCTTCAATCTGACGCATGGAACCGCAGCCCTCGGCTTCTTCCTTCAACCACCACCACCGTTATGACTCTCCTTCCTTAACCCTCACAACCTTTCTTCTTCTTCCGTGACTACTCTGGCACCACCACTATCTCTGTCATCTAAGATTTAAGTATATGATTAGTTTTTTTTGTTGCTAATATAATAAATACATTATATGAAAGTTATTGCATAAATTTGCATAGGTAATTGAATATCATATTGCTGCTTCAAATAAAGCTTCAAATAAAGATAAAGTCTCGCATTTATATTACTATCATGGATTGTCGCAAACTTGCAACACAAATCAAAATCAACTAAGCTGTCCTAACTCAAAGTTACAAAAGCTTCTAATAAAAGACTAACCCATAAGGTAACATAGGCTTTACATTGATAACCTTGGGTGCACAACATAAATAATACCTGAGATTTAAGAAGAAACACATAAGAGAAATAATAAAAAAGTTAAAAGCAAAAAACAAATAGTTAGATAATTTGTTTCTATTTGAATTAATACTTCTACTTTTAATAATTAGATAAAAACTAAGTTTTCGTTTTCTTTTTCTTTAAAGGAGATACATCATACATGACGCAGATCAAGTTTTTGATTTTTCTCTAGTATGTGTTTTGTAGGCATCCATGAGAGTAAGATGCAGTTCAGATTAGCAGTTCATTAAAGAATCTGCTAAGCCCAAGTGAGCTAGTCGGCAATGAAACTCTAAGCATCAACTAATGTAACTCTAATCAGTTTCATTTCCCTATAACGAGAAACCATTCAAGAATATATATATATATTCAAATTCAAAGAAATTATATCCATGTATCTAATTATATAGGAAAAATCAAACACATAACAAAAGGCAAAGCATCGATACCTTTCTTTCTTTGAAGAAATTTAAACAAACAGTTGGGGGGAGGAATCAAATGAGTGCAACAGAAATCACGATCTTGCTGTTTCGATTAGGAATTATTCAACAAAACAAAACAAACACGGTGATATCAATCCTATATAACAAAGGCCACAAATAAGAAAGTTTTAAATGTGTTACAATGACCATATTAATCCGATTGAACCCAAAAGAAAAATTGTAGAATCTATCTAATATCCGATAAATTAAAGTTGTAGAGATGAAATAAGGGTTCAACCTTGCTTACATGGAGGGGTCATTCCATTACGTTTCTGCAAGAAATCAAAGATAGCTAAGTCTGTCTCGCCAAGTCTATTTGTATATCACGACAGCTCAAAATTGGGTCAAGGCTGTAGAAATGATGAAAAAAACAAAAAAATTAATATGATTAGTCGGTTACATTCATGAACAACCAAGCCAAAAAAAAAACGAACAATCAGATCCCTTGAATCTTGACAAAAGCATCCCTTTGATCTTAAAAGAAGCATCACAGTTAGGAACCCTAACACAGAATATGGAGGTACAAACACATCTGATTTTCCCGGGTCTTTTGTACATTATTTGAGTCGGTTTTAAGTCCATTTTGAGTCATTTTATATGTTTTTAGTTAAGTTTGGTCCTTGAGTCTTTTATTTATGGTTTTTACAAGTTTTGCAGGAGTTGGATGAATTCCCGAGGCCACGCCAGAAGAGTTAGGATTTCAAGAGAAGAAAGCAAGAGAGAAGTGCTGAACAAGACAGTCCCAGGCGTATCGCCTGGGACCTTGCGCAGTTTCGGCGCGATACGCTTGGAACCAAGGAGTCAACAGAAGTCAAAGGCGGTCGCCCGACTATTTTGTCGTCTTATAAGGCCGTAGGCGTATCGCCTGGCCTGTTAGAGCCTCCAAGCGATACGCTTGGAGGTGGTATTTCCGGAAAACCCTAATTCTTGATTATAAATACGATCTTAAGGGTTAAGTTCGGGACTTTTCGACCTGCTGCTGTTCCAGACGAATTTTAGGTGATTTCCAGAGCCAGAGAGGGTCAGAATTCAAGAGAGAAGAAGGGAGATTGATCATTCGACTCCGGTTGCGTGTCGGTTTTCCATCTAAACTCCTGTTTTGTGTTTTGTACTTGACTTTAGACTATGTTTTCCTTTCAATTTTCGGTATGTGTTGCTGATCTTGACTGGATTATGGTCCTAGGCTAAGCACTTAGTGCCGCCTAGGCCGATCGATGACTATTTTGTGTTTTTGACTATTTTCGGTTTATGACAATCGTATGTGTGGGTTGTGACTCTCTTTAAATCCCGTTGGTTTTCTGTAATTGATGCATAATGTGTACTTAGTTTAGGGTTTCGATTGATAATCAATTCTTGCGTGATCTGCGGATGTCTTCCGGTTTGGGTTGGGTAATTGGTTTGTGTGACTTTGTGTTTGCAAATTGATATGGTTAGTTGATTCTGATTAGCCATAGGATTGATTGTTAATTGTTTCCTTGGATTTTGTGTGCCGCTCTCTGAATAAGCTCAAAAGGATGACAGTTGTCGGGTAGTCGGGTTGGTTAATCACTTAGGATAACATTGTCTCAAAAGGAAATGCCCTAGGTTATTAGTTAATCTGCTATTTCGTGTTAGTTACAGTAGGTCAATGGTAGCTCCGGTTAGTCTAGGTGTGCCTTAGGTATATCCGAGGGTGGCTAGGGTAATTGAAGTGGGAAGGACTTAAAAGGTGAACCCTTGTTCGAGCGTTAGAGTAGTCAAAGTTAGGAAGGACTTAAAAGGTGAACTAACTAATCAGTGTGGTTATTCCAACCGAATAGGTATCTTATCAGTAACATCCGGTAAGTGGTCTGGGGGCTCGTAAGGTTTCTAGAGGTTGTGTCAAAAGATCCTGGTTCCATCATTAGTTGTCATATCCGAGAGTAGTCATTAGCATGAAATAGGAGTCTAGGTCTAGGTAGTGCCCTTCTCTCATTTGGTAGTTGTCTCTAGTTTTTCTGGTTTCGGTTGTTGGTTGATTAGTCAATTAGGTAGTTAATTTACTTTAATTAATTTATTTTAAAACCCAAATTCTCAAAATTCCTATTTTTCAGTCCTAGTTGAGTCTTGTACATAGTGTCTCTAGGGTTCGATAATCCCGGTCTTACATAAGCTATACTGTCACCGATAGGTACACTTGCCTTAGGTTTCGGTTCGGTTTAGGTATTTTCGGTAAAATTAGGTGTGTCTAGGTCTAGGTTTAGGTCTAGGTTTTTATAGTAGTTTTTAGAGTCGTTCCGAACACATCAAGTTTTTGGCGCCGTTGCCGGGGACACTTGGCAATAGCAAGAAGAACTAGGTTGGTTAGGAAGTTTGAGTCTTTTCGGTTTTTGCGTCTAGATTTCATTAGGTTTATTTTTCTTGAGTCTAGATTTTTATATATATTTTTTTTATTATTTTATTTATTTTTCTAGATTTTTAGTTTTTAAATTTCCTTAGTTAATTTCTTTTGTTTATACCATCTGCATTCTCTACCATTATGTTTTTCATTAATTCCTTTAAATCTTGTGTGGATCATTGTATTGATTTTGTATGTGGTGCTGATTTAGTGGTTCATGCAAGGGTAGAGGAGAAAGATGTAGTGGTTGAGCCTAAGTGTGGGGAGGATCCCGGGGGTTTAGATGCTTTAGTTGAACAAACTGATATTGATGACCCGCTAGGAGAGTCCAGTGGCTTAGTGAGTGCAGAGAGAATGGTAGTTGTTGGAACTGAGGGCAGGAAGGCCACACTTGGTGATCTAGGTGAGTTTGCTACGGTTATAGTGCATAGACCAAGTGTGGGGAGGTTATTGGTGCTACCCTGTCAAAACGACCCGGATTTGAGTTACATAAGTAGAATTAGGTTTCTACCGGGTCGTTACAAACATTGGAAAGTCAAAGAGTTGTTGGAACTAGGTGATCCTACCAGGCTATATAGTGTGTTATTTAGGAGATTTGTAGGACACTTGGAGACTAGAAACCGGGTACTCACCGGTCGTCTAGTGTTGAAAGATGTGAAGGCAAAGCCTCCTGATTGTGGTTTAGGAGGAGGTTAGTTGTTAGGAGCTGAATTAGAAAAGTGCCCGGGGTGTATTTTATTGTAGTCGTGTTTTTCATTTTCTGCAATTTTAGTTTTTCGTGCATGTTGCGTCTTTTGGTTTTGTGTTTTTGGTGTTTGCAGGTTATTCTGGAGATTCAAGAGTTGGAGACTATGAGAGTGTGCAGGTTGAAATTGCAGGTTTGTGCTGCAAATTTCGACTAGAGGCCTGTTTTGGAGAAAGAGATAGAATATTTTTGGAGGCCAAAAATCTGGAAAACTCTCTGGAAATATCGTTCCAGGCGTATCGCCTGGAAGGTTGGAAGGTTATAGGCGATACGCCTGGAAGTCTCAGGCGGGTCCGGATGGTTGCAGTCCTAGGCGTATCGCCTGGGAGATGCAAGGTTGTAGGCGATAC